>VIAB01034547.1:5988-17950 GCA_009801035.1 Oophaga pumilio
ATTTATAGTACATTATCCAGATATTTCTTGTAACAGCAATGGGCTCTGTAAGTTGGAAGTGGCATGGGGGGGATTGTGGTGCCACAGGACAAACTTTGCAAGTACAGTGACTTTAGAATTCAACCTTTAAAGTGACCATTATAAAGTGAGGATCAGACCATTATTAATAACATAGTCATATAACTCGGAAAATAATTTTTTCCAGTCACCCATGACAGCACCAATGAGGGAGGGGATCCGCCCTTCAAGGACAGAAAACATTCAAGATAAAAAGGGCGGCTCCTCTCTCCGCATCAGTGGTTTCCTGTCCTTGACGGTGGAACCTTCACCTGCAAGATGGCGGAAGAAGAAAGAAGAGCAAGTCCCAGGCCTTGGCCGGTTGGTTGCGGCAGGGCACCGTCTATACTTTGGCCAGTGCCGGAGTTACTGGAAGCACTGTGGGGGAGCCTGATGTTGTCTCGGCCGTCGGTCATGCGGGAGTCTGCGGCGTCATCACTGCATGGTTAGCCAGCAGCCCTGCATCCCAGTGCAGCCGGAAACCGGAAGTTGTGCTCTGATGATGTGGCCGGGACCTTTCACCAGGAGCCCTTCCAGGGGCGGGTACCGGAAGCTGCAGAAGATGCCAGCCGGCAGATACCCTACAAGTACAATACTTAAGTGTAGATCGCCAGCCAGGCAGGAGGTCCAGTGCAGCGATGGATGTACAGAAGCCCTCTCCACAGTAGCAGAAACAGCAGCAGCAGAGCCTGCAGCCACGGCAGCAGCTTTTGGAGCCAGAGCAGCCGCAGCAACTCCGACGCCAGATGCGATTGCACCAGGATAGGAGTTGTAGATGCTCCAGCGGGGCACACAGGTCCAAAGACTCTAGGACAAGTCGACACAGCTCTACCACGATGGAAGATTCCATGGTCCCTAAAGGAGGCCTTTCGGACAACATCCTGTCACCTGTTCCGGTACCTTTCGATTTCCTCTGAGTGGTGAGTGAGCTAAGAGAATGCCATTTTAATAATGCAAATCTCTCTCTCTCCCTCTCTCCTTCACTGTCTGGCCTTTCTGGTAGGATTTCTCTAGAAAATATACTGGGAAATCGAAGCATAGAGCCTGCGCTCAGTGCGGGCTGAAGTGTCTCCCATGTCGTCGACTGCATATTTGGATGAGGGGGTTCAGTGAGATACTTCAGGATCATCCTCATCAGAACGCGACTTGGGCTCTGGCTATTGCTTCCCCCTAGAAAAGGTGGACAATTTAGTTAAGGTTGTAAAGTACACAATGGGACTGCTCGACCAGAAGGCCAAAATGTCTATCCAAGATATCATGCTTGGCACCTTGGACAAGAAAAGATGTAAATCCTTTCCTATGAATGAGAAATTGCTAAATCTCATTAGTAAGGAATGGGAGAAACCAGTTAGGAAGGGCGCCTTGCCACCCTCCTATAAAAGAAGTATGCCTTTGAGGAAGAAGCCAACTCATCCTGGAGTAAAGAGCCCAAATTGGATGTCGCCATATCCAAGGCCTCAAAAAGTTAATCCCTCGCCTTTGAAGACTCAGGGTTACTGAAAGACCCTCTTGATAGGAAGGTTGACACCTTTCTTAAATATGTGTGGGAGTCATTAGCAGGGGCACTGAGGCTGGCCTTTGCAGCAACCTGCACAGCAAGGTCCCTCATGGCAGAATAGATTGGAAGACTAGCTGAGCGAAAATTCATCCACAGACTCCACTCTGGCCATGCTCCCAGTAACCAAGGGGGCGGCAGCCTTCTTAGCGGATGCCTCGGCCGACTCAGCCAGACTGGCCAAGAGATCTGCCACATTATCTAATGCAGGCCGGAGAGCAGTCTGGTTAAAGGGTTGCCCAGATAATGTACAGGCAAAAGGGAAACTGTTCTCTCCCGTGTGAAAGTCAATACTTATTTGGCTCAGCTTTGGATGACATCTTAAAAAAAGCTTAGAAGAAATGGTTCCCAAAACTTCCCTTCTCGTCCTTCAGGCAGTCCTTTCGGAGGAAGACATACAGCCAAAAGAGAACATCCACAGAACATAGGAGGATAAATCAAGGAAGGGCAAGGTGTTCTTGTTCGGTAATTCTTCCCAAAGTGGTATAAAGCTCTCCCAATGACTCCCTACCCCAGGTGGGAGGAAGGCTCTCTCTCTTCCTTCCAGCCTGGGAGAAAATATCATCAAGCATTTGGATTCTCAACTTGGTGAGGGCAAGGTTGAAGCTAGAGTTCAGGAGACATCCACCAAACAGGTTTATCGTGACGAGCATCCAGCTCGGAGCAAATAGCATTAGAGGTATTGAGCCTCTTAGAGAAAAACGCTCTGCAGGATGTCCCAGCAGGAGAAGAACTGAAAGGCTTCTATGCTCCTCTGTTTCTAATAAAGAAGTCGGACGGCTCATACAGAACGATTTTCAACCTGAAGGGCCTGAACAAATTCCTGAACATTCCAAATTCAAGATGGAATCTATAAAATCAGCAAAACAACTGCTCTTTCCTGGTTGCTATAAAGCCGTCCTCGACCTGAAGGACACATATTACCACGTGTCAATACATGTAGCGTTCCGGAAGTATCTCAGAGTAGCAGTGCCAATAGGGGGCACTACAAGGTACCTCCCGTACAAGGCCCTCCCCTTTGGCCTGGCAGTGGCCCCTCGTGTATTCACAAAGTTAATAGAAGAGGTTATGGCCCACCTCAGGGAAAGAAACAGACTGGTCATCCCATACCTGGACGACTGCCTTATAGAAAGCCGTTCTTTCGTTCATTGCCGCAGTCATGTGAGAGACATAGCCACCATCTTAGAAAGCTTAGGATGGTGTTTGAACCTAATAAAATCAAGGTTAGACCCACAAAGGAGACAAATCTTTCTTGCTGGCATGTGTCGAGTAAGAGTCCTAGAGTGTCGCCTACCGGATCAAAAGAAAAATTGCTCAGTATCCTCTCCAGGTCAATACAAGATCTGGTGATGTCCCTCAGGAGTGCTATGTTCCTCCTGGCCTTCCTGACCTCATGTATCCTGGCAGTGAAGTGGGCCAAAATCCACTTAAGAGAGTTGCAGTGGTTCGTGTTGGAAAGTCAATGTTTCTTGCAGGGGTATCTGGAAGGTACACTGATACTGCCTCGGGAGGTTATACATTCGCACCACTGGTGGTTGGAGATAGAGTCACTTTGGGAGGGGGGGTCCAGTGGTTTCCTCACGTCACCAGGGTAGTTACCACAGATGCCAGTCCCAGGGGGTGGGGAGCACATCTGGACAACCATCTGGTTCAGGGAACATGGTTAGCAGTAGTAACGGAAGGCTCCTCAAATATGTTGGAGCTTATGGCGGTAGAGAATGCATTACAGAGTCTCCTTCCATTCCTATGAGGCCATCACATAAAAATGTTGTTGGACAACCAGGTAACAGTTGCATCCCAGAATCATCAGGGAGGTACACTGTCTCGTTCCCTAATGTATATTACCAAATGGATTTTCAGCCTTGTGGAGAGAAACATCCTTTCACTATCTGTGCTTCACAACAGAGGAAAGGACAATATAGCAGCAGATAATTTAACCTACAGACAACTTCTACAGGGCGAATGGTCCCTCCAGACAGCAATATTCAGCCATTTGTTGGCAATATGGGGGCGGCCGGAAACTGACCTTTTCGCTACTAGGCAGGACAGCAAAGTGGAGAGGTTCTCCTCCTTGGATCCAAAAGAAAATACTCAGACTGTGGATGCCTTTTGGATCAGATGGAACTTCACCCTGGCCTACATCATTCCCCCAATTTGTCTAATGCCAGCAGTTCTCAAGAAGATCAGGCAGGATAGGGCAAGAGTAGTACTCATAGCCCCCTTTTGGCCCAAGAGGCCCTGGTTTTTTTGGCTGAGGAACATGTCAGTCATGGAACCGTGGGTCCTTCCAAAAATTCCAGACCTTCTAGCTCAGGGGCCAATGTTCCAT
This sequence comes from Oophaga pumilio, assembly GCA_009801035.1. NCBI lineage: Eukaryota > Metazoa > Chordata > Amphibia > Anura > Dendrobatidae > Oophaga > Oophaga pumilio. The sequence goes on from VIAB01034547.1 coordinate 9,930, forward strand.
CCTCAGGTGACTGGTCTGCACTTAACAGCCTGGAACTTGAAAGTTCAGTGCTAGAGGGTAAGGGCTTTTCTCCCAACTTGGTCTTTACTTTGCTTGCTAGTAGGAAGCCCGTCACTACAAGAATTTACTGTAGGACCTGGAAGAAATTCTTGTCATCTACAGGGTGTACTCTGGAAGGAAAGGTGCCCCTAAAAGAGATCCTGGAGTTCCTAGGGGCAGGAACTGGGCCTGGCGGTTAGTACCTTGAAAGTTCAGGTATCAGCCTTAGGGGCACTGTATAATTACGACCTTGCGGGTGATCAGTGGGTGGTCAGGTTTATTAAGGCATGTGCTAGATCTAGACCATACTCTTAGTAGCCTTAACATTAGCACGAAGAGTAAGTGATATACAGGCCCTATCAGCAGACCCTCCCTTTACCATGGTTATGGATGACAGAGTAGTTATGAAACCTGACCCTGCCTATCTGCCTAAAGTAGTATCTAGGTTCCATAGCTCACAGGAGATTTCTCTACCTCCCTACTGTCCTAATCCAAGAAATGATAGGGAGAAGAAGTTTCACACCCTAGATGTCAGGAGATGCCTTCTTCACTTTTTGTTAGCAAGTAAACCTTGAAGGAAGGATAGGGCTCTGTTTATCTCCTTTCAGGATTCTAGGAAAGAAATGGGAGTCTCGAAGGATACCCTATCCAGGTGGAAAAGGGAAGCAATCAACTTGGCCTATATAGCCGCAGGTAGACCGGTCCCTGATGCCCTAAGGGTACACTCTACAAGAGTGATGGCAACATCTTGGGCTGAAAGAGCTGACGTGTCCATAGAACAGATCTGTAAGGCAGCTAAGTGGTCATCACCTTCAACCTTTTATAGCCACTATAGACTGGATCTATCTGCCTCTTCTGATTTCACATTTGGGAAGAGGGTTCTACAGACTGTGGTCCCTCCCTAATAGAGTAATTCTCTGTAATTCTCTCATTGGTGCTGTCATGGGTGCCTGGAAAACACGTATATTATTACTGGTAATGTGTTTTTACGGAACCCATGACAGCACCCTTATATTCCCTTCCATTACTAAGTAATCACCTTGAGGTTAGTGGGTTATTGTATATAGTATACCACTTAGGGTGTCATTAGTGATAATTTGTATAAATGTACATACGTGTGTACACTAACTCGGAGGTGCTCTCATGCTCTGTAATCCACTGATGCGGAGAGAGGAGCTGCCCATTTTATCTTGAAGATTTCCTGTCCTGGAAGGGCTGATCCCCTCTCTCGGTGCTGTTATGTGTTCTGTAAAAACATATTACCAGTAAGTAATATATGTGTTGTCTTCTTTTTTATTGGTTGACGGTCCTCTATATGGAATTATCTATGTGGTGGAGGTTTGAACAGTGAGATTTATGTATATTATACAAAGGCTTGGACTGGCCCATTGGGGAATCCCTCAGTGGGACCCTGTGCAGACGTGGGCTCCAACCCCACAGTGTATGCATTACTTGTCATAATTCACTTGATTCACGAGGTGCAGAAAAAAGCAAAAAAAGCAGCATATCATCATTCATTTAAAAAAAACTACCCAGTTTATTATTATATAGAAGTTTAGGTAAATTTGTGAACAAGGCTAATGTAGTAATTGCTTGCAGGTGAAAATTTGCCCCTCAAAGTCAATGTTACTGGTAAGCCCTTGGCACACCAGTCCAACACTCATTATACACATATACAGGTGGCTCTCACAAAATTAGAATATCATCAAAAAGTTGAATTATTTTAGTTCTTCAATACAAAAAGTGAAACTCATTATATAGAGTTATTACAGAGTGATTATTTCTGTTAATGTTGATGGTTATGGCTTACAGCCAATGAACACACAAAAGTCATTATCTCAGTAAATTAGAACACTTTATAACACCAGCTGGAAAAATGATTTCACAATCCGAAATGTTGGCCTACTGAAATGTACGTTCAGTAAATGCACTCAATACTTGGTTGGGGCTTCTTTTGCATCAATTACTGCATCAATGCAGTGTGGCATGGAGGCAATCAGCCTGTGGCACTGCTGAGGTGTTATGGAAACCCAGGTTGCTTTGATAGCAGCCTTCAGCATGTCTGCATTGTTGGGGTTACATTCTTTATGGGGTTAGGTCAGGTGAGTTTGCTGGCCAATCAAACACAGTGATACTGTTGTTTTTAAACAAGGTATTGGTACTTTTGGCGATGTGGAAAGGTGCCAAGTCCTGCTGGAGAAGGAAATTTCCATCCTCAAAAAGCTTGTTGGCAGAGGGTAGCATGAAAGGCTCTAAAATTTCCTGGTAGACAGCTGCGCTGACTTTGGTCTTGATAAAACACAGTGGACCTACACTAGCAGATGACATTGCTCTCCAAACCATCACTGATTATGGAAACTTCACACTAAACCTGAAGCTGCTTGGATTGTGTGCCTCTCCACCCTTCCTCCAGTCTCTGGGACCTTGATTTCCAAATGAAATGCAAAATTTACTTTCCTTGTGGAGTGTGTCAATGACTGTCTTCTGGACATTTGTCAAGTCAATAGTCTTCCCCATGATTGTGGAGCCTACTGAAACAGACTAAGGGACCTTTTTAAACGCTTAGGAAGCCTTTGCAGGTGTTTTTTGTTAATTATTCTAATTTACTGAGATAATGACTTTTGGGATTTAATTTGCTGTAAGCCATAATCATCAACATTAACAGAAATAAACACTTCAAATACATCATTCTGTTTGTTATGACTCTATATAATATACGAGTTTCACTTTTTGTATTGAAGAACTGAAATAAATAAACTTTTTGTTGTTATTCTAATTTTGTGAGAAGCACCCGTATACTGTGTAGAGACTCAAATGGTTGGTTTATACTTGATTATTTTATTTAGATATTTAGGACTTATTCATAAAATGTGCACCATCATGAAACTTTTTGCTAGTGAAATCAACATGGTTGATAATCTGTGGAAACTTGCAGGATTTTTGTCACATAATAATGAGCCTATAAAATTCCCTTAATCACCAATGTTGTAATGAACAAAAAAGTTTAATTTGTTTAAGCCCCTCCGATTGTGTAGTCTTATTCCTGGGTGTATCCCGGCAACTATGAATTCTGTGAGAACTAAATGAGAAATAAGTATCACATTCATCTGTGAAATGGACATATGGAAAGCACTAAATTATACGTCGGAAACAATTTGGTAACTACCTTTAATTTCATTGACAAAATTGCCTCACATGAGCCACTTTCCTTGCGAAAACCATCTATGGAACCCCTACTGATGTAACTGATGCACCTTTTACGACACCCTAATTGACATAACAGGAAGATTGTGTGAAACTCCATTGTAACAAATAATGACCCTTATAATTGGTGTTTGTGTTAGGGTATGTTTCCACGTTCAGGAAATGCTGCGGATTGGACGCTGCGTACAAACACGTAGGTGGCAAACCTGCGTTTACGCACATGTGGCGCATCTTTCTAGACCTCAGCATGTCAATTTATCTTGCGGAGACACACAGACACCGCAAGATAAATAGCATCATTCTATGTATAGGATGTGGTGATCCCGCATGTGTTCGATGAACACATGTGGAATCACCGTGCATACAAAAGCCGGCAGCGCTTTGAACGCAGCGGGTAACCGCTGCGTTCAAAGCGCTACCAATCCGGAACATGGAGACATACCCTTGTACACCCTCTTTTCTGCTTAAGTATGGCCATTACAAAATTATGGAAATTTCAAAATAGGTTTACAAGAAATGACAGTGTACACTACTTAAATCAAAAGTCTGGAATTTTTATAGTTGATATTTTGAATTTACAGTGCAGTTTTCATTGAGAAAATACCTATACTGCTTCAGTTCAAAGTTTGCAACATAATGTAAAATGAGGACCTTAGAGTTTAAACACAGATATAAAAAGCAGACCATATTTTTTCTATTTCATCATTATTCTGTAAGTGATGGAATTATCTAGTTCGGAAAATAATGCCAGGTGGCGGGGATGGTCCAGCGCAGCACTGCATACACACATTGTTAAATTCCCAGAAGAGTTCTGATTCTATGAATTTAAAAGGCATCATTTGAAAGAGTAGCAACTGCTGGCAAGTTTGTCAGATCACTATAAAGAAAAGATTGCAGATACTGTAAAGGCAGACAGATACTGCTTGACTTTTATCATCGTAACTGCACATATTTCTGAGCATTTGGTCTCAGTTGCTGTGGATTTATCTGATGTCGGTGAGATATACTGTCCTGCTTACCCATACACCCCTTGGAGTCTTATCCCGGATGATATGATGCATTTGCATGTACAATGCGTATGCACTGCCTTAATATGAATGTCCGGGAAAAGAAGAAAGAGAGAAGATCATACTGATAACATTAGATTAGGTGCATTACAGCAGGATCCTAAGATATAAAACAACACATTACCAACAATGATAAAATATGGGTGGTCATATTGTTGACAGCTTATTTTGATATAGCTATTTCTAATAGGAGAGATAAATATATGTGAAATATTACAAGACAAGCAAGAAGATTGTATCAGAGTCTGAATTTTATCCTTTGTTGGATCTTTGAAGATTAATTTTTCCAAACTGAATGTCCATAATTCATTCATGTACAATGTATATTATCTGTCCACATGAATAGACATGTTATTTGACAATATATTACAATAATTATGACATCATTATCATCAACAATATCTGTTATTATTGCTATGTGTAGCGGAAATAATATTGTTCTGCCTAAAATTAAATCTGCATGTCTATTGTGAGCATGTGAACTACTATATTTAGGATCTCCCAATGTTTTTGGCTAGCAATGCTAATCACCGTGTCACAATAGTACTGTGATTTCTATGCTACAAATATAAGATAATATGTTTTATTTTATTGCTTTCATATATCTTTTAGTTCTTTAATTTTCTTTTTCTATTCTAAAGATTCACATTTATTTTTTCAATTGAATTTTACAGATTATCATGATATTAAAGGTTGGGAAAGTTCTGAAATTAGAGAGAAGAATGGAGAGCGAGAGAAAGAGATAGAGCTAAATTTATAGTGCCTTGAAAATGTATTCATACCCCTTGAACTTTTCCACATATTTTCATTTTTATTGGGATTTTATATGATGTATCAACACAAAGTAATAAGCATTTGTGAAGTGTTAAGGAAATGATACATAATTTTCTAACTATTTTAAAAATCTAAATCTGAAATTGTGATGTGCATATGTATTCAGCACTTGCAGTCTGATAACCCTAAATAAAAATCCTGATTGACCAATTGCCTCCAGAAGTCACATAATTAATACATTGACTCCATCTGTGATTGATCTATTCTCAGTACAACTACACCTGTTGTGTCAACGCCTCAGAGGTTTGTTTGAGAACATTAGGGATCAAACAGCATCACAAAAACCAAGGAACACACCAGATAGACCAGTGATAAAGTTGTGGAGAAGAGTAAGGTTAGGTTATAAAAAAAAATTGCCCAAGTTTTGAACATCTCACGGATCACTTGTCAATCCGTCATCCAATAATGGAAGGAATATGGAACAACTGCAAACCTACCTAGTTTGCATAGGTAAATGGGCAAACATAGTTGTGCAAAGATGGTAGAGATGTGAGCTGGTTGGCAGATGCAGTGACAGTCAGGAGGCAGATCAAGGGTTAACAAGTTTTTACTTAACAGGGTATTACTCCACGCAAGGAGATGGGGAAAACGTGAGGTAAAATGCAGGCAATATAAGAAATACAGAGGTTTGGTTGGGGAAAAATCAACACAGGAATAACAAATAAAGTCGTTCTCAAAGAAGTCACTTATCAATCGAATGTCTTCCTGACAGAAAAGTTCCCGAAGTAGATGCTCCAACAGCTGTCGGCACGATGTGATTCCGGTGTGGACCTGAAGGAGGTGACGGTACGTGCCCGGTCGGCAACGTTGAGTCTTTGAAGCATCCTGTGGAGTCCTCTGTCCAGAGTCTCCTGTGACCTGGCAGGGTATGGGCCACTGTGCTGACAGAGGTAAGCGAGGCTCGACGTTTATTCAGCGAGGGTTCAAGAAACCGCCCCCGGTAAAGATCACAGTCTCTATCAGGAGTCACGAAAGCATCCCTTACTGCAGCGGAGCGGTTGGCACCTTGATTTGTCAGAGTCAACCTGCACACGGCGGGTTTCTGGTCAGAGTCCCTGCAGTAAGTCTCTGTCACGGATGGGCGCGAATCTGCCTCACTAAAGGTCTCTGAAGCAAGAGTTCTCACTCTCCTCAGCCACGCGCTGTGCCTTCTTGCCAAATGTGTCTGTGCCCGCGTGCTGCCCCCACTCACATTTAACCACACCTCCTGTCAACAAGCATAAAGATTTGTCCGGTTGCTTAAACTTTCCCCCGGACAACAAGGGAGACAGCTCCGCAGTTCCGGACCCGGCACAAGAAAGGCACCCCCAACCTGGTTTCTCTTCTTACAGAGACATACCCCAAAAGACTTGCAGCAGTAATTACAGAGAAAGGTGATCCTACAAAGTATTGACTCAGGGGGGCTGAATACAATGCACGTCACAATTTTCAGATCTACATTTTTTAATTATTTTGAAAAGTGTGTATTATTTCCTTTACATGTCTCAAATATTTGTTACTATTTGTTGGTAAATGACAAAATCCCTAAAAATTACATTTAAGTTGAAACTGCCAGCATGAGGTACCAAGTATTGGAAATGGGGCATAATTATAATTATTGACAAAGTTGTAGTGATACCTAGGCCCTGGGAGCTAGGTGTTCAAAAGGTTCCTATGAGAAAGCCAATACTAATACAATGTGATACATGGGGGCCCAGTGTGAGATGTTGCATTTGCATCAAATTACGTCACTGGTAAGTATCCTAGTGCCTTTGCATGATTCGTCCTATGTTTCCCTCAGTGTTCCAAAGTCTACCAACACTCCTGCTTTGAAGAGACAATCTATGACTTTTCTTATTACATGTGTCAGAATGTTAGAAATAGGAAATACAAAGTTGTGAAAACCTTGTGACACAGAGGACTATATTGGTACAGACAAAAGCAGCACTATGGTATACTAACTCAGTTACAGTTCATTAGAATGGAGGAAATATATATCTCGAACTACAATTGTGACAGTGTCTGTGACAAATCCCACTGGTCATCATTCTCAGAATTCCTATTTCATAGCATTTAGATTATCCCAATAAAATTATACTTTCCTGATCTGTAATGAATTCTGACTGTATTAGAATTCCAATTAGAAGTCATATTTTTGGTCTGGATTGCTGGATGACTGGAATTAAAATGGATCTGTCAGGTCTCCTATGTTTCTTAAAATATATGATGGGATATTAAAATAGAGATAGAGATGAGCAAGTTGATTTGATGCAAATTAAAGTTGAATATTATGAAATTCATAGGCTAGTTTGCATGAATCACAAAAAAAATCCTGCTGACTTTTATGTAATGCAGAAAATTTCATCAGCCACTGAAGACAGACATGTCCTCAGATGCAACTATGAGATCTTCACCATAATGCCGCCTTACAGCTATCACATCATATGGTATAGTGCCGTCAATCACAAAAGACTAACATTGCCTCTATAAAAGCCTAAGCAGAGAATGCAGCAGCCATTTTAGTGTGATTTAAAATTGTGTGAGAATGTTATAGCTCAGCAATGGAAATAGCAAGACAAAGCCCTAAAACATATGATACATTTTTTCATATGGTAATCTGTTGAACATGTGCAACAGTGAAAAATATGAAAGTAGTATTCTGCAAATGATACAGACATTGCATTAACAGGTGAAAAGAGAGAGATAGGTAGAGTGCCAACAGCAATGTGTAATGATTTGTAACATCGTGTAACTGGCTTCTGTCCTGCTTCATTTGAATTTGAATTACATATTTTTTCATTCGTAAAGCAATAAAAAGCAGTAATAACAAGCCAACAAAAAAAAATTGAAATCAGTGACTCTATTGAATTTTTAAATTTCTTGTGCAATTTCTTTTTA
>VIAB01034555.1:15018-26273 GCA_009801035.1 Oophaga pumilio
GCTGAAAATCTCGGCTTATACATGAGTATATACGGTACATTTTTCCATCTAGATTGTTTATGTTTATGAAAATGAGAATAATAACCAAACAACTCAAAATGTACACAATGCATTGTGTGTCTGGGCACCATACATCCACGGTTGAGCACCCCCCTATTTTCTACTTATTTGTACACAATGCATTTCTGACATTTCAAAAAGATATCAGTGACCAATATGGCTACTCTTTTTTTCAGTAATGGTCATAAGCCTTCAATCTATAGAGTCTGCCAGCTTCTTAATCTGTTGACTGTCACCTTTTTGGGCAGCATCAACCAGAACCTCACAGACACTATTCAGAGATGTGCACTGTTTTCCTTTACTGTAAATCTCTAATTTAAGAAATGCTTACAAGATCTCAATAGAGTTTAAATCAGGTGAGGAAGCAGCCATGATATTATTCTTGCATTTTTAAGGCCTTTACTGGCTAGCCAACCTGTGGAGTACTTGGATCCATGTGAAGGAGCATTGTCCTGCATAAAAATCATAGTCTTCTAAAAGCAGACAGTAGTTTTGGGAGTTGATCTTTACTCCATCATCAACCCGAAGAAATTCTGATCAGCTCATCTTTAATTATACCAGCCCATAGAAATACCCCAACTCACATAGGGAACTAGTTATTAAAAACTTGAAACTGTTAAAAACCTCTTAAAACCTTAAACCTGAATCTGTAGTGTAGCTACCAGGGGTAGAGTGGGCGGTCGTCTCGTGCCCCACGCTTTGAGGAGCTGACTCGGAGATACACTACTGTTAACTACAGAGGTGTGCACAGCGTGCAGATACAGTTATACTATGTGGCAGAGCAGAGAGACTTGATCTCCCTGAACTGTCACCCGGTCAACATGGAGCCAATAAGTGGGGAGGTGTGACAGTACGTGGCCCCTCTGCCCATCATTGCAAGTTCAACTGTATCGGCTGGATGCCAATACAGTTGAAAGCAATGATGAGAGAGGGAGCGTCACCCATCTTTTCTCCTCTGTGTCTGATGTCACTGACACAGACACTGACAAAAGGCATGATTATGTAACTATATGGTGCCTACTGTGGTGAACTGTGCGGGCTCTCGGAGCAGCGGGGGAATGATGACAAGAGGTAAGTATTGTATTTTTTTATGGGAGTGCATTATGCTGTATGGAGATATATGGGCGTGCTTTATACTACATAGCTAGGCCTATGGTAAGTGCATTATACTATATAGAGGTCTATGGGAAGTGCATTATATTATATAGAGGCTTATGGGGAGTGCATTGTACTATATAGAGACATATGGGGAGTGCATTTTACTATATGGAGGACTATGAGGAGGGCATTATATATATAAATATATATATATAGAGAGAGGCTCATGGGGAGTGCATTATACTATATAGAGGCCTATGAGGAATGCATTATACTACATAGATTCCTATGGTGAGTTCATTATACTATTTAGAGGCCTATGGGCAGTGCATTATACTATATAAAGATCTATGGGGAGTGCATTATATTATATAGAGCTCTATGGGGAGAGTAATATACTATTTAGAGGCCTATGAAGAGGGCATTATACTATATAGAGGCATATGAGGAGTGCAGTATGCTGTATGGAGGACTATAGGGTCCATTATACTATTTTGAGGCTACTTAGGGGGCCATCATACAGTGTGGGGTTTACAGTCAGGGGGCCATCATACAGTGTTGGAGCCTTCAAACAGTTTGTGGGCTACTAAGGGGTCAGACCGTCAGTATACAGTGAGGGGGACATTGTACTATGTATAAGAGAGCATCATTCTGTGTGGGGGAAACTCAGTGCTGGGATATCAGTACGGTGAGAAGTTTGTGAAGGTGGGAAACAGATGGGGCCATTCTGGAAATGTGAGAAATCAAATGTGACTTTGTTGAAATCTCTACAGCTGAGTTCTGGCTGGTAGAAGTTGTCATGTCGGCCTGGGCCAGATGGAAAAGATCAGAAAAGTGAACGATTCCATCAGAAAAAACATCACCTGTAAGTTACTATATATAACTGTACTGTAATCGCTATGTTATGCAGGACTGATATTTACCACTATATGGTCACCATATGGCAGTAATATCAGTGTTGGTCTTTGTATAGAGATTATTTTCAGTAACAGCCTGGTCATCTGAGGAGGTTCTCCTACATCCACTATTAGGGTGCGCCACCATAGTTGTAATCAGGGTTACCAGGTTAAGGGCTCATTCAGAAGTTTCGCCCCCCCCGAACAAAAATCTTACATACGCTTCTGCCTTGAACCCATCCCTGCTCTGCCCCTATAATCACCTACTTCCGTCCCTGAATCCTACCCCTGCTCTTTCCCATTTTAAAAATGAAATGTGATCATGCGATTAGTATTTAAAACAATTCTGAATTTAATAAATTAATAACCAATTACCGTATCTATAATGTTAATTTGAACATATAAATTACAATAGCATAATCCTTACCAAATTACAGCGTCCTTAACGAGTTTTTAACAAGTCCGGATCTTCCCTGACGCTTGCTGCTTCTCCCCTAATAAGGTGTCGATTGATGCACTTCTGTAAGTTATGCCCGAATTTAGACAGAAAGGATATAGTCCCCTGTTTAATTCATTTTTCAGATGTATTCTGCTGGGAGAGCCAGCAACAACACCGCTGACAAAACCCAGGAAAAATAGACTGCTGTGAATTTAATAACAATTGCAAGAACTAATGGCCTAAGCATATGTGACAAAGAGCTATTTCAAAATCCGTCAGAGATAATGAACCCTTTTGTGTTTACTACAAATGGACCCCTATTACCTGAGTTAAAAATTAAAAATTACAGAAATTGTTATACAGAGAAAATGGAGAATTTTGTTTTAACTCTTTCACTGTCAAGGCTAAAGAAAATGCAAAGCCTAATGCAAATCAAAACAGCACTGGCAGGCAGTAATACAGTGACTTTGTTTCTATCAAGATCTCCAGAGAGAACAGGAAATCCCAGTGATGACCTCAGGGGTCTCTCCCAGATATAGTACACTCTATTGGTAGAGCATATGCTTGTTTGCTTTACCAACAGACTTGCTAGAGCTTTAGAAACACTCATTTGTACATAATCCATAGACTCAATGCAGCTCTAAAAAAATCAGAAAAATTTGGAGAGAGGTTATCATAGACTGAGAAAAATGTAATTTACAAGGGGCAGATATTTACAGAATACTGTAGAGTTACCCTACTGCCGTATTTCTGCCTTATCTTGTTTTATGTGTGTTATGTGACCCAGATTATGCAATTAGTTCCAGCAATATCAAGATTGCAGTCATCAATCTTCAGGTAAGCAAGGAAAAGCAATGATAAAATGTTAAAAATGTTGGAAAAAATAATTCACTGGCAGTAAATTGTGATTATAAACTATTCTGTTCTAAGTAAATAATAGGCTCTGTTCACACTACTGTGATCCATTCTTACAAACAATAAGACTGCAGCAGAAACCATGATGGACTCCTTTGTGTAAATACTAGATCCATCAAAATAGCTGAAGGTGAAGACGACATACCTGATATAGGTTATGTATTATATCACAGCTAAGATAACACAGGTGGAATGATATAAGAGTATAATGGATGCACACTATTATAGTTTTTTAGATATAATACCAGCCCATAATACAAAAACTGAATCATTAACACCTTTACCCCCGAAGGTTTGCACAGTAATGACAGGGCCAATTTTTACAATTCTGACCACTGTCTCTTATGAGGTGACAGCTCTGGAATGTTTCAACGGATCTCGCTGATTCTGAGATTTTTTGTGACTTCATGTTAGTGGTAAAATTTCTTCGATTCGACTTGCTTTTATTTGTGTAAAAAATAGAAATTTGATGAAAATTTTGAAACTTTTGCAATTTTCAAATTTTAATTTTTATGCCCTTAAATTAGAGAGATGTGTGACACAAAATAGTTCATAAATAATGTTTCCTACATGTCTACTGTACATCAGCACAATTTTTTAAACAAATTTTTTTTTCGTCAGGAAATTGTAAGGGTTAAAAGATGACCAAGTATTTCTCATTTTTACAACAAAATTTACAAAACCATTTTTTTAAGGACCACCCCACATTTGAAGTTACTTTGAGGGGTCTATGTGGCAGAAAATACCCAAAAGTGACACCATTCTAAAAACTGCACCCCTCAAGCTGATCATAACCACATTCATTAGGTTTATTAACCGTTTAGGTACTCCACAGGAATTAATGGAATGTGAAAGGAAAAAATTAACATTTAACTTTTTTTCACTAAAACTTAAATGTAAACTAATTTTTTTTTATTTTCCCAATAATAACTGAAGAAATTGGACCCCAAAAGGGGTTCGGGCGCATGGCAGAGCTTGGCAGGGAAAGAGCGCCATTTGACTTTTTCAAAAGTGACCCCACTTTGGAAACTAGACCCCCCAAGGAACTTATCTAGATGTGTGATAAGCCCTTTGAACCCCCAAGTGCTTTACAGAAGTTAATAGCGTAGAGCCGTGAAAATAAAAAAATCATATTTTTTCCACAAAAAATATCTTTTAGCCCCTAATTTTTTATTTTCCCAAAGGTAACCGGATAAATTGGACCCCAAAGTTGCTGTGCAATTTGTCCTGAGTACGCTGATGCCCAATATGTGGGGAGAAACCACTGTTTGGGTGCATGGCAGAGCTCGGAAGGGAAGGAGCACCGTTTGACTTTTTCAATGCAAAACTGTCTGGAATTGAGAATGGACACCATGTCACGTTTGGAGAGCCCATGATGTGCCTAAACAGTGGAAACCCCCCACAAATGATCCCATTTTGAAAAACTTGGGGGTTCAAAGTGATCACCACATATTTGGATAACGTAGAGCCGTGAAAACAAAATATCATATTTTTTCCACAAAAATTATATTTTAGCGCCCAATTTTTTTAATTTCACAAAGGTAACAGGAGAAATTGGACCCCAAAAGTTGTTGTGCAATTTGTCCTGAGTACTCTGATACCCCATATTGGGAGAAAACTACTGTTTTGGTGCACGTCGAGGCTCGGAAGGGAAGTAGTGACGTTTTGAAATGTAGACTTGCAGAGCCCCTGATGTGCTTAAACAGTAACAGTTTCCACAAGTGACCCCATTTTGGAAACTGTACCCCTTAAGGAACCTATCAAGATGTGCCTAAACATTGGCAATGCCCAATAAATGCCCCCTTTTCGAAAGTGATCTACTGTTTCCTGGTATGGGAGTAGTGTAGTGTTCGTCAGGTTGCCATATGTCAGTTGTGTAGTGTTTGTCACGTTGTCATACGTCAATTGTGTAGTGTTAGTCAGGTTGCCACACTTGAGTTGGGTAAGTCAGAAATGAATTTAGCAGTCCATGGATGTGTGGTACAGTCTGAAGCATTCTTTCATGCACAAGTCACGTTTATTGGGGCAAGTGTCACATTGATAAATGGTTTACATGCGTATTCCCCTTCTGTAACACAATTGCACCTCTTTTGCGACTTACCTTTTTTCCACTTTGAAGGACCTCCCTCAGGAAACGTTGTCCTGATACAATACGAGCACCTTCAGTTCTGGGAGTACTGGGGCCCGCTCCTTCCCGACTGACAAATATCAGGGCCTTAATCCCTACCTCCTAGAATGAAGGTACAATGTAGCGGTCTGGCCTGTGGTCCGCACATGGCAGGGAGGGTGGGTTGTTGTAATAACAGCAGCCAGGTACCTAAGTGTCCAGCCAGGGGATAGTTTTGGAGGAGGATGAGGAGGAACAGCCATGTTTACAGCAGGGTGGCTCTCAGAGCAGCTCATGGGCATCACTGGAGCATGGCTGGGGCAGAGTAAGGACCCAGACGATAAACCTTCCACCAAGTACAGCTTGTTGTTCCCTCTGGGTAGCCTGGTACACATGAGCCAATACATGCTGCAGGGCCTGCGCAATCAGATCCAAGTTGCCAGTATTGTCACCAGTGCAGATTATTATATGGCCATCCTGCTAGATCCCAGTTGCAAGGACAATTTGCCATCATTGCTTCCGTCACCAACTCAGCTGTGGCCACCACCTCAAAAGACATGGCTGAAATTTGGCAAAACTTCATGAGCATCAAACATCTGGCAACACCATGTAATACTGCCTGTAACAGCAGGAAACAGTGTTTCCACAATGTGGTGGAAGAGTACGTGTCCACACATATCCACATATTAATAACTGGGTCTGTTCCTTTTGGGTGACTCGATGATGAGCTCAGATCTCAATCTGCGCATATGCCTCCTCGGGTGGCCATTTTACTGAAGCCCTCGGCCTGGAGATCAATGGCTCCTGCCTTGCACTACCAGGACATCCCCTCCTCCCTGCCCAGGGCCAACAGCATCGCCCCTCTCCTGCTGCTGCCAGATTTCTGCCATCACTGGCATCTTGATGTTGCGACCCTGCCTCCTATGAACTTGCTCCACTGCCGCTGCCCCCCAGTAAGGCTTCTTTCACACTTCAGTCATGCGATGTCAGTTAAAATGCGCCAAAGAGTGAAAATAGCAGATCCGCCAGAAAAGTGCAAAAACTGAAGCAAACGGATCCGGAAAATGCAGGTACGCATGTCTGGCACGGAGGAAAAAGACCCCGGACAGTGTTCTGAGAATTTTGTATGGATTTTCTATGAGAGCAACGGATCCGCTGGCGGATTCCATCAAAAACGGATGCCCGCGGATCCGCCACCCATAGGCGAACATTACACAAAATGGTGGACGCAGCAGTTCCGCCATTGTCCGCCATTTTGACGCACACAAAAAACGTTGCATTGAACGTTTGCCAAAAATGGAAGACGCCAAATTTATGGCGGATCCGTCAAAAAACGGATCAAATGGACGAACATCCGTCAAAATCCGCCACTAATGCAAATCAATGGGAAAAAAGCGGATCCGCCAAAAAAAATGGCGGATCCGCTTTTTTCACACTTTGGCGGATTTTGACTGACGTCGCACGACTCAAGTGTGAAAGAGGCCTAAGCTATAAGACTGATCCCCATTTGACACATTCAAAAAAATTTGGGATGCGTCTTATGGTCTAGTGCATCTTAAAGTCCACAAAATACAGTAAATATATTTTTAAAGCTGCTATTGACATGAAATTCTCACCAGAGGTTGTTAACAACCCATGTAATCCACACAGGCAAAAAAATCAAACCATAGATATCTGTAAATTAAGTTATGTTGTATCATAATGAGAAATGAAACAGGGAAAAAGTATTGAACATGCTTCGTAAAATTTAATTAATAGGGATGACCGTACGTGCTCGGTGATACTAGAGTATCAGGGTGCTCGGATATGCTCGTTACTCGGCGAGCATTGGGCGGAGTTCGATTTAAAACTTGAATCCCTGCCCCGCATGTTTGGCTCTTGTTACACAGCCAATATGCATGCAGTGATTGCCTGTGCATCACTCTAATGTCGTAGCCATCTTGGTAGTAGCATTACTGTGATTGGCTGGCTGTTTTACATCATCAGGGCTATAAAAGGACAGGCGCTGCCACACTCAGCTCACTGACTAAATTGAACAGCTCAGGGACAGTTCGTATTTGATTGAAATAGTGCTTCTTCAGGCCTATATGTGCACATTTTAACTAATCTGAGTCCTCTAGCATTGATACTGGTGCTGATGCTGAACCATCATACTAACAACCTTTCTAAGGGATAATATTGTGCTTTGCTGTTTGGATCAGATGCATTGTTTATTTAGCCTAGGGACAGTTGCAGGAGCAGAGAGAGTAGTAGAGCAAAGGCTCAAGGCAGCACTGAGTGCTTCACAGTCAGTTGCTAAATATATACTGTAGGTGCTTCATGTGACCAGATTTTTTCGCAGGGTTGCAAAAATGTACTATATTGTCATCAATAGGGTATTATTTCGGTGTTATAAAACACTTACAAAAAGTTAAAAATGTTTTTGGGTTAAATTACTTACCCATACAGTATTCCGTGGTGTGGGGTACATTTATGCCATATTTAACACTACAAAAAAGCATTTAAAAAAATTTCTGGCTTAAATTATTCACCCATATAGAATTCCACGGTGTGGGGTACAATTCTAGGATATCTAACACTACAAAGAAGCATTTAAAAAAATTTTCTGGGTTCAATTACTCTTCCATACAGCATTACGTGCTCTGTGGTACATTTTGCTGGTATCTAACATTCACAAAAAAGAATTGAAAATGTTTCTTTCACGTGCTCTGTGGTACATTTTAGTGTTATAAAACACTTTCAAAAAGTTTTTAAAAATTGTTCTTGATTCAATTACTCACGCAGATAGTATTACTTCATCTGTGGTACATTTCATTTTTATCTAAAAGTGAGAAAAAGGGTTGAAAAAAAATTCTATCACGTTCTCTGTGGTACATTTTTGTGTTATAAAACACTGCAAAAAGCCTTTAAATTTTTTGTTCTTGATTCAGTTACTCACACAGATAATATTACTTGGTCTATGGTACATTTTGTCTGTGTCTAACAGTGAGAAAAATGGTTGAAAATGTTTTCTAGTTTCAGTTACTCACCCATATAGTATTACGTGGTACATTTAGTTGGTATCTAACATTCACAAAAAGCATCGAAATTTTTTTCTGGATTCAATTCCTCAACCATAGAGAATTTTGTGGTATGTGGTACATTTCACTGGTATATAACACTCACAAAAAGCATTGAAAAAGTATTCTGCATTCAATTACTCACCTATATAATTTTAGGTGTCTGTGGTATATTTCGTTGGTATATAATAGTCACAAAAAGCGTTGTAAAATTATTCTTGAGTGAATTATTATTACTTATCCATAAAGTTTTACGAACTTTGTGTTACATTACTCGTATGTTGGTATTAAACTCTAAAAAAACGCTTTGCTTGAAATTTTTTTCAATAAAAATAAACCTGGTTTCCTTAGACCTAACAATTACAAAATGCGCAAGGTGTGCAGTAAGTTACAGGGAAATGAAAGTGCAGATGATGGTGCATGCAGATGCCAAGAATGTGGGGCAGGTGTGACTATGCTTGTTGCTGGAGCACAATAAATATGCCCATCCATGACACATAGTTTCTGTTCCACTTTGCAGGGAGGCACGGTACACCACTTCTGAAGCCAGAGCAGTGTGAACAGGTGGTTGGTTGGATAGCACGTAATGCTTCCAGCATGCTTGGCAGCACCACCAAGTCTTTCACACATCCAGTCTCACCAGCCAACAGTCTGGAACACTTCATCTTCACCCTAATTGTCCTTCATCCCACCATGTTGAGTCCCAGGAGACTAGTGATCCCACACTAGTACACTCCAAGGAGCTCTTTACAATATCACTTCCTGATTGTCGCCTCTCACCCTGCATATCCCAAGAGGGACAGGACTAGAGATGAGCGAATATTTCAATGTTCAGTTCGGGTTACGATCGTCGAATTTGCAATATTCGCCGATAAATTAGCTGCATATTTGCTGACGATAACTGAATACCATTCAGGTCAATAGGAGGCAAAAATGAATGCATGTACAACACCTTATGATGGTCCCAAATGCTGTCAAACACATCAAATTATGGGCAGACACCAGGAAAGTGGCCTTAATTCAACCACAGTGCTAATTGTAACATGGCACTGCAGCAATCAGTCAGACATGAGGTATCGGGGTCTGGGACAGCATTTACAGCTTTCAATTCAATGTCACAGTAAGACGAGGTCAGTGAGCGATAGGTGTAGACCTCCTTAGCTGGGAGCAAAGATACACATGCAACACCTCTACCTGCTTTCATGCTGAGCCACACTCAGGTGGCACAAATATCAGTTTTGTAGACTACCATTTAAGGATAGTAACACGGGTAGTTGAGTCCAAAGAAGTGGATGTCTGACAGTCTCAGAGGCCTTCTGCTACAGGCAACACACATGAAGGGGATCCAACCAGGAGTGTTCACATTTCCAAAAATTATTGGCAAACAATACCAAAGTGGCATCAATTTTACCACAGATAGATAGTATAATAGGGACCGATAGTTCTTCTACTACACCCAATCCAGCAGATAGACACCGAACCAGGAGTGTTCACATTTAATCAAATGAGAGCCTTACACCACAGAAGTGGCATCAATTTCACAAGAGTAGAAATAGTATAATAGGGATTGACAGGTCTTCCACTAAACCCAATCCAGCAGATGGACACTCAACCAGATGTGTTCACATTTCCAAAAATTACTGGCAGACACCACAAAAGTGGCATCAATTTCACCACAGTATAGATAGTATAATAGGGATTGACAGGTCTTCCACTACACCCAATCCATCAGATGGACACCCAACCAGGAGTGTTCACATTTAAGGAAATGAGGGCCTTACACCACAGAAGTGGCATCAATTTCACGAGAGTAGAAATAGTATAATAGGGACCGATAGGTTTTCTACTAAAAATTATTGTCAGGCAATACCTAAGTGGCATCAATTTCACCACAGTATAGATAGTCTGATAGAGACCGACAGGTCTTCCACTACACTCAGTCCAGCAGATGGACACCCAACCTGGAGTGTTCACATTTTTAAAAATGAGGGCCTGACACCAACCAAGTGGAATAACTGTCAACAGAATAGAAATAGTATAATTTGGACCGAGACATCTTCCACTACAGCTAACCCAGCAGATGTAGACCAACCATGACTGTTTACATTTCCACAAATTTGTGTTAACAGTAGCAGCAGCAGCAGCCACAGTAGGCACAAAAGCCACACTAAAGACATCACAGAGTGTAGTTACATGACATTAATGCATCACACTAAAAAATGCAAAATCACAGTCTGTACAGTCTGCGATTGGGGTGCAAAAGTCCTTGGACATCCATGACTTATTCATCTTGATGAAAGTTAGGCGGTCTACACTTTCAAGGGATATCCGGCTGTGCTTATCCATCAGGGAACCACCAGCAGCGCTGAAGACACATTCTGAGAGATCACTAGTTGCCTGCACGATAAAACCTCCAAGGCATGTGAGGCGAGCTCAGGCCACTCATCCATTTTGAAAGACCAAAATGTGAAAGGATCCAAATCCTCCCTGATGGTATTGATATTCAGTTCTAGACACTGCTGCACCATCCTTTGCATTTGTTTACCACATGTAAGACTTGGACTAAAAAATGTGTCAAAGGACTCAGAAATAGCTTCTTCCACTTCCACCAATGCTGCTACTGCTAATGTTTTGGCATTGACAAATTGACATGCCAGAGGTTGGAAGTCTAGAGCTGTGAT
>VIAB01034561.1:7372-28314 GCA_009801035.1 Oophaga pumilio
TATACATACACACATACAGTGTTGTGCCAAGTTAAAGGAAGCCTGTCACGTCCTGAAATTCCATTTCTCAGTTTCTTGCAAATTAATGGAAATGAGTGGCTGCAGGGAGAATGTAACGTCATTTTTTCCCTGCAGCTGCGCTTCCAGAATCCCATCCCCTGACACGATTTAAATGCTATTGACTTACAGATTAGCCCTATATCTTCAGGTAAATAAAGTGTTAAGAGGTGACCGGTTCCCTTTAAAGAGTTAGCCAAAATTAACAGGTAGGTAGTTGCTAAGTAGATATCATACTTGGCTTCTCTAACCGGCACCGATAAAAGCAGCTCTTCTTCTTCTGCTCTGCTCTGTTGACGGGGAACAACTGCTGATGACAGGCTGATTGACCACTGGCTCCCTGCAGTTATGAAGTGTGGAGCCAGCTGTCAATCGTCATGACATCGGCAGTCACGCCATGTCAACAGAGCAGAGCGGAAGAGAAGCTGAAGCTCCATCGATGTGTCATCATCAGTGGAATCAGCAGAATCAGTGACCGCTTTATAAATTTTTAAATAAAATTATAAAGTTGACAACTAGTTACTAACCAGTTGAGGGGATGTCCCCTACACAATGTCAGTGCCCAATCAGGGAGCAGTAGTGTCATACTTTGTGGGGACACACCAAATTCTCATATGGAATGGCAACATTTCTTCTCCTTCTTTGTCCTCGGAAAAGAATTTCTGTATTTCAAGAAGAATACATGTCAGGCCAGGAGCGGTGACCGGTACTGCATAAATACCTAACTTTTGTGGACAACTAGACACAGATTTTAGGGGTTTTATCCTTTTACTATGTTGGGGGATTGTCTTCTGCTCTAGGATGGGGGGTGTTTAATAAGTTTTGATGCCTCACTTTAGCGCAGATCTTGGCTGACCTTGTTCCTATGAGACCTCTGGCATCGCAGTCATTAGTTCCCTCTTGTGCCGTATTAGATGAAATAACATGGAACGAGCGCTCATTATCTTCTCCATCTTTCTCCTCCCAGTGTGGATTTATCATCGCCTCCGCCATAAAGGGCTGGACGATTATTGAGTTAAATTAGTGTGACTGATCATCAACAACAAACTCATCATCTTCTCCATAGGAAATCCACGTAATAGTTTCCACTGGCAATCATCTTTATGATCGGCGGCTCCCCATCCATCATCTTTAATGCAGTGCTGAGTTATAAACAGTCCCTTTCCTGCTGCATCGCTGGGACCATTCTCACTGTAATCAGTCATTAGAATTTTGCAGCACCAGGATCATTTTCAGCATGGCCGGGCATCAGGATTGTGCATGGAAATGAACAGCATCAAACATTCACTGCCACAACCAGCTCCTTTTTTTTTCTCCAGCAATGCTTTATAATATACATCAAGTACGGGTGGGTGTACACACCGTCAATAGGTGCGCACGGTCATCACGGACTCTGTACGTTAGTTGCAATAGGAGCAGGAAAGGTTTATCCTAATTCGGGGGTTATCTTGTGAACAAACTAAAAGGGCAACACCCTTCTGATCATTTCTAGAAAAAATAAATGTTGCTGCTTTTTTTTAGATCAAGTGGAGAATTAAAATCAAAAATATACAGTTAGCGCCCCCTAGTGGCAGAAGCAGGAAGATGGAATTTTAACATTTCACCGGATTACTGGGCAAAGAGAATTAAGAATGGCTAATAATAGACTGTCCGTCACTGATTTAACCCTTCGTCAGGCATAATAGGCCGGACAGGCACAGCTCACACATTTGTTTCCCCCTCCTCTACAAGGTGGCAGGGGATCCCACCTCTCCCAGTAACTTATTATCTTTAGGTGCTGCTTGAAACACCCCCCTTCCACTCAGTTTTGATGCCATCCTTGCGGAAAGGAGGTGTGACCTCTGTGGCCTCTGAAGGTTCTCACTTTTGAGAGTTCATAATTTCTGGGGGGTTTTTCATCACAATTGTTTATTTTACTCATTTTATGAATGAATAATGCAAAATTTGTGGATATTTAATAGAATTAAGTAGGGTTTTCTGATTTTGTCTGCTCTCAATGAAGGTCACTGATTACTGTTAGAACCCAGAAGTTGGTATAATCTGTCGGGGACACTATGTCTGAACTCAGGAGTGCCAGAGATGCGCCTGACCCAGGGTTAAATCGTTCTGTGAACATTCTGTTTTTATTTATATACATGAATATGGAGATAAAAATCATTTTTGTTGTTGGGTTTCACGAAAAATATTTCATTGTTTTTGTTTGTTTTTTTTCACCGCTTGCCTTCTATAGCCTCTGTGTTGCACTGTGTATTGTTGGCTGCAAAATGAGTTAATTAAAAAGCCGTCAGTGAGATTCTTCAGATTGAATGACAGGAGCGTTTATAACTCTTTTGTGTCTTTTTTCGAAACTGATTAATGACTACAGATCACATCAAAGTTTAATATACAGGGAAACAAGGAGCATATAAAAGCAACATTTTTAACAAAACTCAATTTTCAAAATGACTTTTTAGCCCAAAATATATGCATTTAATTAAAAGAAAATGGCCCTATAGGTGAAAGTGGAAGAAACAAAATGTTGCAAAATGAAGTAAACATTCAAACGCAACCTCATGATTTCACACCTACTGGTTCCACGATTTCCACCAATGTCTGTGCTGCCTGTCCTGGATAGGATGAGCATATAAGCAGTGTAGCAAATTACTGACCACATCAGTGACCATCTCTGTGGCCAGATGTTGGTGGCAGCCGGGCTTGGACTGGCCCACAGAAGAACAGGGGAATGCTCCGGTGGGCCACCACCCTCTTATATGAGCAGTACTTGGCACAGGATACTTGAATCACTATGTATAGACAAAAACAGCGTCTTGTTCATTTCACAATCTACCCAGTTCATTGTTAATATAAATTTGTGTTTGAGGATAATGTCACGCTTGCTTGTAGCTGAAAAGTGGGGCCTTGGTTACTGGTGGTCCCTGGGCACCCCAGTCCAACATTTAACTTGCAGCTGTCATGTGCTTTTTCCTGCTGGAAAAGAAAGTACAGAGACTGGTGGAGACTATGGCAAAATGATGGGGAACATTATTTTAGGATTACTTTTTAACAATTTTTTATCATGCTGGGTCAATTTTAGAAAATTTGTGCTTGTCACACCATGAGAACTTTTGGCTCCGCAATTAGCTGGGGTCCTGGGTTCAAAATATCACCAAGGACAACTGTTGTGAATACCTTGGAGGCGACTTCTAAGTTGGGGCTCCCTCCGGTGGTTGCTGAGGGTAATGAACTAATTACTGAATGGCCTTCAGCTGGCTCTGAATGGTATGATATAAGTGACCTGAGTTCCCTGCAGCCTTGCCGGTAATTAATTGTTCCTCCTGCTCTTGCTTGGAGCACAGCTTGTTTTCCTGCTCTCAATCAGATAAGTGTTTTGCTTTTTTTTCCTCTGTTGGATTTTCACTGCTGGTTTGCTGCTTGCAGTGGACTGCAGCCTGGTCCCCTTTTGGGGCCTGGCACTGCAATTGTGCTCATTTTGTGTTTGCACTTTTGCTCTGTTCCTATGTCACTTTTTATTTGCTGAATTGCTGTGTGTTACACCAGAGATCTGATTTAGGTTGTAGAGATCGTGTGATCTCAGGTTTTTTGTTAATCAGAAGTGTTGGTATTTTTGTCAGGGTTTTTTGGGTTGCAGTCAGAATTCTTTCCTGTACTTTTATATCTAGACAGACTGGGCCCCAGCATTTGCTCATTCTATTTTCTGTCTGTGTCCGTGTTTTCTTCTTGTCTAACCGCCATTACATGTTCGGGGGCTTCCTATTTCTTTGGGGATCTGCTCTGGGGCAGATAGATTTCATCTTTCTGCCTTTAGGTATAGTTATCTCTCCGGCTGTGACGAGGCGTCTAGGATCACCGTAGGTACGCTCCACGGCTACTTCTAGTGTGGCGGTTAGTTTAGGTTACTGCAATCCAGTAGTTTCAAGCCTCTCTGGTGTATTGCTACTTTTGCTATTTTTTGCAGTTCCTCCTCAGCTACCGAAACATAACAGACAATGTCTGTGTAGATGTTTTATGCTCCCCATGTTTTTGCATAGATTTCCTACAAAAAGAAAATTAACTAAAGTGGTTTTGCCAGCGAACGTGAATAGGCGTAAAACAGTTTGAAAAGTCCAGTTTGAATGAACCGGAGTTGAGCAAAAATTTTGCAACTTTTGGCATTTTCACCCTACTTTGAAGCATCTCTGCCAAAATGCGTGAGGCTGGGGAGGAGATGGATGGGGACGTTGACTTTTAGAAACATTGCAAAATTAGTTGCAAGTGCCCTCTAGTCCCCCTTCCTAGAGTAACTCTATGTACGGCAATTATTTTGGTTCGATGTTTGGGCCAGCTTATTTTGCTCTAAAAAGTGACAAGAAATTATTAGACAAAAACAGAGCATTTTGACTTTGAGAAAAATTCATCATCCGTGTGAGCCATTTTAAATAATTGAGTAAAAAAAATAGCAACAGATACCACAAATAAAAATAAATGACTTGATAAAATAAGCAAAACATGAAACAAGCAGTAATTCATTGGGAAGTTAGACTGTAGGCCCGATAGTCCTAAAAAAAAGTATAAATTGAATCTAAAAGAAATAAATGTATCAGTGTAATCCATTTGGATTCAAAATTCACAAAAAAAATATATATTTGCCAGAATCAGATTTTTTTTTTGTGATTCAATTCTTTAAAATTTTGATTGAATGCAAAAATATTTCAAGCAGTTGGCCGCCATATTGCTGCACAGAAGGACTGATGAGAACCTTGAGTATCCTCCGAGTAAAATAAAACAGATCTCATTAGTATCGAATGAATTTCATTGGCAAATTTGAGTGATTTTTTATAAAAATAATGCAAATATTAGTAGATTCTCTCTTCTATAGTGACCATAAAGTTCACAGGTTCCCAGCAGTCATGTCTTAATTATTACGTTTCTTGGAACTCTAGAAATTGGACTTGAAGAATGCGGCATTTTTGAGGTTCCATTTTCACTTTTCCAATAAGGACAGGCTTTATATTTGCGTCTTTTGTGTTATTTGCTTGTTTTCTAGGTTCGGAGACATCTACAAGTCTAGTTCATGAGTTTATCTATATGTGACCTTCCTGTAAAAGGACCGTACGGACCACAAATCCTCCGATGGTGTATTGACTGTGGCTGATTCCATCGGTGACATCAAATGCTGAGCGTTCTAATAAATATTCATCTGGGGTTTGATTAATTGAAAAACAAATCTATTCTACACACTGGAAAATAAATCTATATTAATTATCGTCTTAACGAAGAGACGCATTAGAGGAATTCTATGATTTCAAATCAAAAACAGTAAATTCCCAGTCAGAGGAGATAATTAGAGAAATTACCATCTTTCCATCTGAAGAGAACACAGAGGCCGGGACATTTACTGGAGACATTAGTGGTTTGTGGTGACGAGGAGCAAACTGCCAGATTCATCATCATCGGAGAACGCAACACATCTCTTACCTCCCTTTGGCTTGCTGGTTTCCACTGCTGAGAAAAGCGAAGGAAATTGTTTTAGACAAAAATTAAAAAACAATGATACTCGAGGGATAATTAGGGAACTGTGGAACGAAGCTTTCCCAAGAATGTAGAACATTGTGTGTCAGAAGGGCAGAAATGTCAAGGGAAGGAAATGACCGCAAGGGTGGCACACCATGTGTCAGTCTAAGAACTTGTCTATCTCTATCTATCAAGCCATCAATTTATTATGTATCTCATATTTTCTTTTGAACTTTCTTCCTTTTTATTCTTTCTTTCATTCTTTCATTTTCACTATTTTCTTTTTTTTTCTTTTGTTTCCTTATTCTCTTTTCCTTACTTTCTTCCATCTTTTGTTGCTTCTTTACTTCTCTCTTTCTTTTTTCTTTTAATTCATTTGTACACTCCTTTCTTTCTTTCTTTCTTTCTCTTTCCTATGTTCCATCCTTTTTCTTTTTATTCATTCTTTATTTCTTCTTCTGTCTATCTTTCTTTCTTTCTTATGTTCCATCTTTTTTTCTTTCTATTCATTCTTTATTTATTTCTTTTTCTGTCTTTCTTTTTTCTCTTTTTCTTTCCACCTTACTTTTCTTTCATTTTCTTCCTTTTTTCTTCTATCTTAACTTCTTTACTTTGTTCATTCCATCTTTCTCTCTTCCTTCCCTTTTTCATTATTTCTTGCTTTCTTGTTCCTTTCTTTCTCTCTGTCTTTTTCCTTCCATCCTTTTTCCTTCTTTCTTTCCACCTTACTTTTCTTCTTTTTCTTCTTTCTCTCATTGTTTTATTTCATTTTCTCCGTTATTTTTCTATATTTCTTTCCCTTTTCATATTATATATCTGTTCTTCTTTATCTCTTTATCTATCCATCATTGTATCTTTCTCTTTTCCTTGTTTTTCTTGAGTTTATTATATGAATTACTGATGTGCCTTAAAACGTGCTCTTACATTGGGTAGCAGTCTATAATGCAGTAATCTATAGTATAATCTATCCAAGGCCGGGATCACACACGAGAGAAACTCGCACGATTCTTGTGCGAGTCTCTCGCATGAACACCCGGCACTGCCGCCGGCGCTCTGACCGGAGCGTGCGGCTGCATGTAAGTTTCTCGCATGCCTAATCCTCACAGTAAAGTTTATATTTATTTATTACATTCCCCAATATATTATAAAATGCTCTTATATCTACATTTAAAACATCAAAAATGCCTTGTTTGAAATTGGCTCATACAGAACATACTTTAAGTCTAAAACCACAGAATTATTAAAGATTGTTACTTTTTTTTTAAAATGGAATTCTCATTATTCTGACATCTGATTATTCGGTCACCTGTTTTCAGCCCAGAAATGTAACTGACGGAGGGATTTCACACAAATAGAAGAAGATTGATTAGAAAACCAATTTGTAGCAATAGGGATCATCCCCACCATGGCTGCTTATCTCCATTTATCTTCTTGCAGTTTTTTTCTGTCCATCACATTAAGGCTGGAAGCGAAATCAATAAATATTGATCAAGTAGCAACTGATTGAAACATATTTCACACCGGCAGCAGCTGAGCATTGCCGGGGTTAAAATCCAGTCATCCATTTATCCCTGGAAAGTGGATTCATTAAGTGTGAATGGTGTCATAGATTGCAGCGGCGGTAAGTACTCATCCATAGCTGTAGTATGTATTTATCTATACATAGTGTAATGGATGCTGTGCGGTAACGTACGAGGGCTCTCCACATCTTTCTGGAGAGATATTAGGAGAATTCTTCATCTACTTATCTACCCAAATGGGATTTGAGAGCTCTGATGACATATGATGAGAGCGCGTACCAACAAATAGTATTTGTTATGGCCATGTGACCTTTCGGGAAGTTTTTCACTGCGAGGTAATACTGATGTGAAGTGATAGAGAGATGTTATTGGCTTAAAGTGAAGCCTGATAACATTTCTCATTATTTCCCCCCACCATAAATGCTTCCATACCAGGAGCCGAGCCGAGCACTCCGGATTAGATGAGATCTTAACCGCATTGGTCTAATTTTCTGCAAAAAATGATATAGAAAATTCCACTAATCCGCTATTAGCAGGATTAATGTTATCAAATGTTCTGGTTTATTGGGCAATTGTGGAAATATCGTTAAAGTATGGTTTTACCACATTAAGTCTTAAAGGAGTTCAGGAAATGGTTGTGCTTAAATGGTCCTTGGGTTTTTGGAAAAAATATGTATCTGTCTATATTAAGGCAAGCAAAAAACTGGTGTGTTTATTGGCCCATGTGAAGAGGAGGCTGCATTTCAACTCAAGAGCAAGTGATGCTGTGTGCCGTGCACTTTTTTTTTGCTTGTTTATGTAGAAGAGGTTGGTGAGTTGTATCCTTTTGGGCTGCCATGTATATCTATGTTTTTTTCTTATGTTGCTCCATTGTTTTATTTATCTATCTGTCTTGGCTCAGCTTCAATATTCAATCCGGTGACCTTTTGCTGCATGGTCAGTTTCCGTCTCTGCTGGGCTACAGTCCTTTTCTTCTCTGTCCAAATGCTGATGGCTTCTTTTGTCTTGGTTTTCCTTTCTTGGTTGGCTTCTCTCCAACTATTTTCCATTTTCCCTTTTGGCTCTGTCCTATCACATTTTAGATGGGCTTTATATGTTCACCTTTCACTTACCTCACTTGCTGGCTATACTTCCATATAGATTGGTGTATGGAGTTACAGCTCCTCAGTTGTTTTGCTGCTGCAAATCTGTGATTTTTCCCACACTGAACCTTATCCTTCTTCTCCACATTTGGGTGTCTGAGACGTTTCACTTATTCTGTTTTTCTGTCTTTTATAAGTGCGTCTTAATTATTTACCCTGGGTTCTCCTGTCTCCCTGCACGCTTTCCTCTATCTTTGTTGGATTTGTTTTACGGCCTTCCCTTTAGTTCCCCAGGAGATATGAGAAGCCAATTGGTGGCTTTTTTTTTACAAAAAGGAAAATGGGCCGATGCAAATGTTTTGGCACCGTGTATGGTTAGTACCTAGTACCATCCCCTTTTGGAACTAACAGAGTCTTTCTATTCTTGTTTAAGGGATTTTCCTCCATTCTTCCTTACAGAATTCCCCCAGTTCTGTGAGATTCCTGGGGTGTCTTGCATCCTCTATTTTGAGGTCTAACCACAGATTTTCAATGATGTTCAGATCAGGCGAATGTGAGGGCCATTGTAAAACCTTCAGCTTTCACCTTTTGAGGTCATCTATTGTGGATTTTGACCTGTGTTTCAGATCATTATTCATTTGTAGAAGCCATCATCTTTTCACCTTCAGCTTTTTTTTTTACAGATGGTGTTATGTTTGCATCAAGAATTTTTAGAAATTTAATTGAATCCATTCATGCCTCTACCCCCCCCCCGTGAAATGTTCCCTGTGCCATTGTCTGCAACGCCACCCCAAAGTATGACTGATCCAACCTCATGCTTAATGGTTGTCGAGAAGTTCTTTTCCTGAAATTCTGTGCCTTTTTTTCTCCACACATACGTTTGATCATTGTAGCCACAGTTATATTTTACCCTCATCTGTCTACAGGACTTGTTTCCAAAATGCATCAGACTTGTTTAGATGTTCTTTTGCATACTTCTGAGGCTGAATTTTATGGTGAGGATGCAGGAGAGGTTTTCTTCTGATGACTCTTCTATGAAGGCCATATTTGTGCAGGTGTCTCTGAACAGTAGAACAATGTACCACAACTCCAGAGTCTGCTAAATCTTACTGAAGGTCTTTTACAGTCAAGCGGGGGTTCTAGTTTGCCTCTCTGACAATCCTACTAGCAACTCTCACTGAAATTTTGCTTGGTCTTCCGGACCTTATCTTGACCTCCACTGTGACTATGCCATTTCTTACATTTCGAACTGAGGAAAGGGAAACTTAAAAATGTTTTTCTATCTTATAGCCTTCTCCTGCTTTGTGGGCCTCCACCTTTTTCATCTTCAGAGTGCTAGGCAGCTGCTTAGGCGAACTCATGGTTGCTATTTTTGGCACAAGGATAGAGGAGGCTGGGTTTTTATAAAGCTGGGAAATTTGCGTCATCTGGCCTTTCCTAACAATGATTGTGAACAAGCCATAACCCTTACATGCTAATTGAAGTCTGAAACCTTGGTCAACGTTATCTGCTCACACAAATCTCCAAGGGTGCCCAAACTTTTGCGTAGCCCATTTTCCTTTTTTGTAATTTTTAAAATGTAAAGAATGACAGTATATATATATGTTTTTGTCTAAAATACAAAAGAAATGTGTCATCGCTAACTTTAGGCCTTTTAGAGATCATTTGATCTTCAACTTGCTTAACTGTTCACAATAACAGTATTTTTGACCAGGGGTGCCAAAACTTTCACGTGTCACTGTATCTATCCATCTAATCTTACCACCACTGATTCATTAGAACACATTCATTGGTTAAGTGTAGGAAAAAAAGGACCAGCCTGTTATTTTATTTTTTCCTTTCTGTGCCATAAACCCCATCTGACGAGCCCGGCTATTAATTTCACAGGAGACTGATCAAAATCAACGTGTTTAGCTGAAGCCAGTTCACTTCATTTCAATAAATAAAGAGAAATATCTAATTATCTGGAGGATTTTTTGTGTTTTTATTTAAACAAATGGCCTCTCAAATGGCTAAAGCTGTTCATTGCAACGTTCTGCCAGCAGAAATCCGAGGCACAGAGAGGTGAAAGTTCCGCTCACCACCAGATTTGCAATATGTTCATCTTTGCAGATTATTGTTTTAAAGGAAATAGAACATTTTTATTTTAATCTTGTCTTAAATGAACAGATTTTGTTTTTCAAATTGCGTTTTGCATCCTAGAGTTTAGGACTTATGTATCCATAATCTAAGTCCTGGGCTACAGATACTAGGATAGCCGCTCCTATTAGATCTTACCCAATGGACCCATCATTGCTCAGAGCTGGGGAGTGGGTTGTATTAGGAAAAGGACAAGGGTTAGAGGAAAGATCCTAAAAGCCATAAACTCTGCTGAAGATGGTTATAGTGGAATGTGGCTCCATTCTTGCAAGTTTTGATTTAGGGTCCCATGGTTATGGAAATGTACTTAATATATCGGACAAGAGGGATTAAAAATTTTTCCGACACTGATAAATCAGTGGGACCATTTGACGCTCCCTTTGAGCATCAGGGCTAGGGTGGGAATGCTACATTTACATATCTTATCATCATGGCCTGGACCTCAGCTTGGAACACAAAATGTAGCCTCATTACTGATCCAGGATCATCTCAAAGTATTTATTACTCCCTCTTACAAAGCTCCCAACAGGGCTGGACCACTACATTTTTCCTACGTCATCTTTCTCTACCTTCCTACCAAAGATCTCATTTCTGTTAGCCATCTAAAACAAATTTCCTTCATTATTCGAACAGGCCTCAACCACAGCCAAGATTTCTCTCATGTTGCACCAGTTCTCTGGAATGCGCTACCTCAAGATCAATTCTCAACGTCCACAACTTAGAACTTGTCCTAAAAACACATCTTTTTGTGCAAGCCTTAATGTATCTCTTCTCTGTACACCTTTCTTTTACATTTCTTTCATTCAGTAGCACCTCCCTGACACCTGTTTCATCCCACAGATGTGCGCACACTTTTCTTTTTAGTAAGTTTGTTTAAGGAGTAGAGATGAGTGAATTTGTTTGCAACTATATGAATTTTCTAAGTGGTTTCCAAAAATATTAGATTATGAGATAACTGAATTTTTCAGAATTTGATTGGCAAAAAACCCGTAAATTGGTGGCTAGCTGGTTGTCAATTCGTTGGATCCAAAACAACGAAAAAGTTAAAATCAGCTGTTACAGGACCTCATTTGACTTGGCCTTTGGTTCTTCTAGGACTGAAGTCTACTCCATTAAATGGGGTCAATGATGTACATGGCCCTCTCGAGTGACTACGTGTGCCTTAGTGCTGAAGAACTAGACATCCATGCAGAGGACCAGGGATGATGCGACAGAGGTGGTATAAGGAGTCAAGTGGAGACTTTGGACAGGCGGGTATAACTATTTTTGTTTTTTGATCCCCCAAACAATAATAACCATCTTTTCATGACAATTGGGTCACTTTTGATTTAGAACAAAAATAATCTTCTGGCCAATTCAAGCGATTCTGCCCAAAAAAGATTTTCCGGAGTTTTGCTCATTTCTATTTATATATTATGTTAACCGATTTGCAGGACTATCAACCATGTCAGTAGTCTATGGCCACTGGACAGAGCCACCTCTTAGGTGAGAGGTCTTGTTTTGATTATCCGGCTGGGTGCAATGTCACATGTGTGTCACACTG
Source organism: Oophaga pumilio (assembly GCA_009801035.1). NCBI lineage: Eukaryota > Metazoa > Chordata > Amphibia > Anura > Dendrobatidae > Oophaga > Oophaga pumilio. Next base: position 19,204 of record VIAB01034561.1, read on the forward strand.
CCACTTTGATATTACGACAGTCCTGCTAATCAAAGAAGAGACACAGATGTCGTCAGTTCAGAGGCCGTTCCCAGTGTTCCCATCCAATTGCCGCAGATTACTTTTGTGGTCAATGGTCCTGCAAATTGATTGGCATTAAGTCCACCTCCAATTTATCAAAATACATATTCAACACATTATCTCAACGTGAAAATGTTGGCTAAACAGACTGCAATTCACATCCCAACTACTGGGGGACCACACATAGAGACATATAGCATAAACCTCTCCTAACAGAGTATTTCGGAATTATTGCTTTGTTTTTTACAGTTGGTCACCATATATCACTCATCTCTTCATGTGTCAAAAGGAAAGGTAAGAAAGGAAATATGGATAAATATTATTAACATTTTATTGTAAACTTCTTCAACTCCTTTAAAAGCAAGGCATTGTCAGCAGGTTGCATTTTATTGGACTTGATAGCACGGAGGGGCGCTGCTGTAATGTTTCCCGTTTCTGATCTGCTATTGTTAAAACTTCCGGAACAATATTTTTATTCTGCGCTTTGACATTAAGCCGTTTCCATCACAATTAGCTTCTGTGCGTGTATTTTACACCGTTTATGTGCACAGCAGATATCTGCTTTTCACATAGAAACATGGATTCATTTACTTTAATGAAGTATTTGAACTTTTATTAATGTTCGGAGCTAGTATGAACTCCATTGTTTCGCTGAGTCAGTGAATTGGAAAGCAGCAAGAATTGACACAAAACAGAAAAAGAAAAACATCGAGCAAAGAAAGAAAGATCCGTAGTTGTTCAAGTGGCTCCAAATGAGAAAATAGACATAATAACGTAAACACTGCAAATGTATTAAAAAAAAATAGGTTGAGTTGAATGCGAAGCAATCAGGTGCATTTATCAATGTAAGACAAATGCCTTAGGCCATTTTTTTATGGCCTAAGGCAGTGTGCACACATGACTTTTTTTTCGTTTGCTGCAGTAGAACTGCAACATTTTTGCGTTGGTTTAGAAAAAGTACAACAAAATTATGCATTAAAGTAGAGAAAACATTGTGACCACAATGTGCAATCACTACCTAAATGTTAGGAGCCATTCTTATCATGACAAGTAGACCCGTGGAAGTTTGGGTTCTGGATCCCAACCAAACTTTTATCCAAAGTTTCTGTTCGGGTACCAGAACTGTGCCTGAACTTTAACCAGAACCCGAATCCCATTGAAAAGAATAAAGAGCTGGACTTTAGAGCTGGAATATTCTCTCTTTCTCACTCTCCTTCCACCGGAACCCCGATAGAAGGCCGTATTCGGTGTTTAGCACCGGACAGTTTTCTTTCTCACACTCTCTCTTTCACAATTATCTCCCTCCCCGGAACTCCGAACATTGCAGCAGACTTCCTGGAGAACTCCATGTTCACCATTTAAGCTTGGGTTCGCTCATATCTACTTATCACATGTGTATGAAAGCCATTGCCCTCTTGCGGGCCCCATACAGTTTAGACAAAAGTTGACTGAACCCGCAATATAGAAAATGATCTCATGTGTATGGGGGTGTCAGCCAACTGATGGTCAGAGGAGATGTAAAGCGTGCATGTACGATTATGGACAGCTGATTGCATTGTTCTTCCTGAGATAAGCCGCTGGCCAACATGAAGAACACGGGAGCACTTGGTCAAGCGTGCACTACTGTGAATCAGAGCATCAGCTGAGATGGCTGTTGGCCAAACGATCAGCCGACAGCCCTCTAATGTATATGGTGAGCCTCAGATCAGTAAATCCATCATATACTGTCATTTAAAGGGTTATTGCCATCTTGGCAAGATATAATCTATAACCACTGATTGCTGGTGGTCTCACTACTGGCGCCCACCATTCTCTCCCACCCCAACCTCTGGCTGTTCTTTTCATTAACCGACCTGGCAAAATATCCTCTCTGCATCATGATGCGAAGATGACAATGTGTCCGGCTGGGAAATCAAAAGAGGAATAAGGCTTAGCAGCAAGTAGGAGGCAGTTCACACGCCTCCGGTTCAGCGGCCACATGAATACTGACCTGTTATGATTCGGTAGCTGAGGAGTGCAGGCAAAAAGGCAATACACCAGAGCAGTTGGAATCTATGAGATTGCAGTACCCTGACTAACCACCACAACTAGAGGCAGCCGTGGAGCGTTCCTACGTTGGTCCTAGACGCCTCGTCACAGCCTGAGAAACTATCTACACCTATAGATAGAAATAGGAAAGCTATCTGCCCCGGAGCAGAACCCCAAAGATAATAGCAAGCCCCCAAACATATAATGGCGGTTAGACAAGACGAAATACAAACACAGACAGAAAATAGTATGAGCAAACGTTGGGGCCCAAACTAACTAAATAGAAAAGGATAGGAAGGGTACTTACTGCAATCCCAAAAAACCCTGAAAACACCAACTCTACTAATTTCAAAAACACCTGAGATCACACGACCTCTACCACCTAAATTAGCTCTCTGGTGTAACAAAATCAAAACAGCAGCCACTGAAAAAACTGGAAAAAGCAAATGTACAAACATCAGTGGCTGAACTGAACAGAGAGGGCAAAAGCCCCCCGAGGGGACCCAGAAGGCCCCCACAGAAGTGCAGGACAAAATGCAAAAATCCAGCAAAGAAACAAAAAGAAGGAAATGTCTTATCTGTTAGCAGGAGATGCAGACACGACACAGCAGGCTACAAGAGAAACTGGAAACAAGGATTCAGACCAGAACAATTGATCACCGGCAACCCTGATGGGAAGGTGACTCCCTTATATAAGACCAATCAGTAACACCTGATTGCCAGTCCTCACAATCATCACTGAACAGACCAGCACCGCTTGTAACCACCAGAGGGAGCCTCTGCTCAGAACTCATCTCAAACCCATTCACAACACTGACCCGTCCAATGGACCAAGGTCCTGCGAATCGATTGGCTTATCTCTAATCATATTATTCTATGTACCGTGCAATATATTATTATTATTTCAATGTATTATAATGTGAACACAACCTAGGATTAATATTAAAATATTTAGGTAGGGACATACACATATAGTGTATAGATACATCCATAGTGTGTGTGTGTCATATTATACACCAGTGGACTAAAGTGGACACCACTCGGTAATAAAGAGGACAAAAAAGAAAAAACCGAGAACTGGTCAAGCCGTCAAAGTACTGGAGTAAAACACGAGTAGATGTACACACCGATACGATGTATAGAATGCTGCCGGTGGTTTCGCGCCAATTCATAGAAATGCGCCATCAGAACCGAGATAGCCCAACGCACCCTTCCAATGTAGGACCGGACCTAATGAGCAGCGACTTGTCACAGTGAGCTAGGATATCCAGTATTGACTAATTTAATTAATACAAAAAAATTAACAATGTGCTTATTAGTTCTGCTATGAATTTTCTTAATTTCATTTGTTTTTATAAGCCTATTATCGTAAATTTGTGCTGTTCCCTTTTGTGCTAATTGGCTCCTTTTCTGCGTTTGTCCATTTTTACTATTTCGCGGTTACCTCTTGTTCTTCGGTCCTCACCTTTTCTCTTTGTACATACATTTGTTCTAGGAGACCTCATTATATATAACTTGCCTTCAGCTAAAAGTTCTGTGTGTGACAGTACAAGTCATGGCGAAAGTATTGCATTTGTAGAGGGAAAAAATGATTTCACCTAGATTCTCATCTTAAAATAAGTAGACCATTTTATCAGTGCCCGGACTGGATGTCAAGCTGTGCCTGTGTCACAACGGGAAGTCATCAGACATAATGTAGGTGTTTTCTATGGCGGGGCACAAGGTTCGTACTTTATGTTCTCGGACTCTATTTTGTGAATTCAAACACTAAGCTAAAAAATTTTGGGATTTTTTTTACCACATTCACTGCGTACTGTCCAAACACTTTTAAGAATTTGGACCCTGCAAGAATTTATTAATGACTGTACGCCAAACTTCTGGCTGAAAAAGTTGACGGTGCTCTCTACTTTCTTTTCTGTCCCTACTTTTAAAAAATGGGAATTTGATGGACATTAGGTAATTAGTGTAAATTATATATCCACTCTATGGTAACGGCGGGCAGCTTTAGATGGGGGTCTTTAATATTATACAGTGCATCCAAATTATGGTTCATGGCCTTTACCGTTGACCTGCACAGTAACTACCATTAAATGTCCTGTTAGAATTTTTTGGGCTGAATCTAGTATTTTAGTAAATTTTCAGCTCCTCAACAAATTAATGCCTTAATGGAAATCTGACCCTCAAGGGCAGTGCGACCTTAAGACAGATCAAGTTCTCTTTGGAGGAAACTCGTCACCAGGTTCATCCCATATGGAATAAGACCACCACCTTCAAGCCCTCATATATACCGTAGCTTTCGTTAATGCTGTATATCTGCCCCCAATCCGGCTTGCAACAAAAGAAAAACACCTTTTATTATACTCCGATCAGATGGACTTCACTGTCCTTGGTCTGGTGACTCCATCCTGCTTTCAATGCCCTCCTCCTTCTGTACTTTGCTTGGATGACGCATTCTACGTCACCCACACAGTGTCCCTGGCATCGCGCTTCTACGCAGGTGTACTTTTCAGCCCTGAGGATGCAGATAGCAGTTAGTATGTGGGTGGAGGATGGCCGTTGGCTCCTTCCTCCTCCTATGAAATAAGACAGGAGAAGCAATGACGTCACTACATCACAGCTGTTGTGCGGAGAGTCAGTGCACCGGAGACTGGAAGAGAGCGCCAGGGAAAGAGGAGTGAGGTGAGTATGTAGTTTTTTTCCCTCTTAATATGTGTATGAGATGTGTGTCTATATATATATACATGAGACACATAGCCCATATATATATATGGGCTATGTGAGTGTCTCATACTGTATATAGGGGCTATGTGATGCTCATTTGGAAAAAGAGGACTTTGTAAGGGCTCATACTGTGTATACAGGTATTATATTGGGGCTCACACTACATATATATATAAGGGACTATGGGGAGCTCATCCTATATATAGGGGAACTCCCATGACCTCAAACTTAGTCACAGAGGCTTCTCCAGTGTGTTTTGCAGCTATCACATCACGTGACACTACACAGCCAATCAGGAGGCACGATCATAGCCTGTATAAAAAGCAAGGCATGGATTGCAGCACCTGTTTTTTTTATGAATCTGGATAGTGAGAGGACATCACAGCTTAGTCATTGAGATAGGGAGACAAAGCCATAAAACACTGAATAAACATTGCAGATAGTGTGTGATAGCTCAGCAGTGATAAACAAATTTGGAAACTTTCTGTAAATCAAATTTTTGGCAAAAATTTGATGAAGCTGGGAAAATGGAACTTAAAAATATTTCCTCCTCTCTACAGAATATCCATACAGACCCTGTGGTAGTGAAATACTTTGATGCATGTTTCGCCTAACATGATCACCCCGTGAGAGATAATGGTGGACACATCCATTGGCTAACTCTTCCATAGGGGCTTTTTGGATATTTATAGCTTATCTTATGTCTTCAGATGAGTAATCTGAGATGACCGGGTTTGAAAAAAGAAAAATTAGATTTTGGATCACTTTGTTGGAAGATGTTCATGATATAGGTGTCTATATTTGGCCACCTAGTGGCTGTGATGTGGATTGTAGCCTGTCGAGGATCTTGCCAGCGTGCCACAATGATGTATTGAATTTGTATCGTGAGAAATTAAAGTTCTTAACCTAATTTCTAATTTATATGCCTCTTTTCACCGTTTCCTAAAGTTAAGAGTGATTTTTGTTATGTCCCCCTTCATTTGTAACTTATTGTACTTTACTTTCACCATTGACACCAGTCACAAAGAAGAACAAATATTTGATGCGTGATTATAAAGCTTAGCTAATGTTTGATACCTCCAAATAGATATTAAAGAGCCCGTCCCTTGCCCCTAGCTCATATAGCTTTGGCTCTCTCATCGTTACAAACCACGATTCTCTTGTGTTCCTCAAACAATAAGCACAAGAAGAAAATCCTTGGGAAAACAAATAAGTCAGTGTTTGGATAGTATCCAGATTCTTTTTTTGTAAAAAAAAACACTGACAGGTTCCCAACCATTAAGATGACCCATCAGGAAAGCTGCCATCTGCGACAATACTTTATGGTAATGGTTTGGCTCTTGTACCAGATGCCTTCACAAGTCGTATTGTCAGCAAAACTAACAAAAAAAATCCGCAAATTAAATCTGAATGGCAAATACGTCAGGTAAATTCTTTCTATGTACTTGATACTTTGAACTTGTTTCCATTACTTGAAGTTTTAAGGAGCCATTTATTCTGATAGTGTTTTGTATTAGGTATTCATGTCATTATCGAGCCTAAGAGGCCAACACGTTATTCACGAGGCCAGATGGTATTCATTAAGGTGTCATTTATTTTGTCTGGTCATTAATAAACTTTTAGGTTAAGAGCCACTAATCTTTAACAGCCTGGATGTTTTAATGAATAGACAAAGTAAATTTTCTTTCTAGTGTCACCTATTGGTGGTGGTCAACTTGTCATGTAAGACCCACAGTCTGCTCCTAAGGAGACACCATCTATAGGCAGCTGTTCCATGGTTCCTTCTCTCGTCAGCGAGAACTCCATAAAACATAGATAAAAGGCCTCTTACCCAGCACCCTGCTCTGTTCTCACAAGGGCTGGAAAAAAAACTATCTAGAGAAGCATATCTCCATTTGCAGAAGATTCCAGTTTAGCTAAATTCAGTGGTCACGTTTCAAGGCTTTTCTATGGGTCAAGCATTGAATTACCGGGCAGCTACCTCCAATATGTGGCATAGGAGAGACAGCTTTCTCCTTCCAGAGGATAGCATGTCTGAATACTTTTCCTATGGAGCATTGCCTATAAGACTCTGTAGCTGTTGGGTCTCTTAAGTAAGAGCCAGCACATCATAAGTCACAAGTGGCAGACACAGACAGAAGAGGGTCTCTGTGCAAGAACAGTACATGGGCCATTTGTAGACCCCGTAGTTTAAAATACTGCAAAATTCCACTTGTTTTGGAAGTAGAAATGGGCACTTTTATGTCTTGGGGCCCTGTGTGACTAAAGGTTGCACCAATGGTGTGTCTGTTTCACAATCCATTTTTGGATTTGTGGCAGCTCTGGTTCCACTCTGTTTCAAAAGTAGCTGTTTTCCTTTCAGGACCATTTGGGGTTAATGTCAGTTTTTCCCCGCTGGCAATCTGGTATAACTGCAGTGCTGCTGGGTCAGCTGATGTGTGTGGTGACCACTCCCACCATCCTTTAAATGGTCACCTGATGCATCAGCTGACTGTTGGTGATAGAGTTTCTCTGGAGACCAGCCGATGTGTGAGGAGCAGCTCTCTAGCTATCTGCGGAGTGGAGCTTGGCAGCGGTGTCTGGAAGCTAAGTGCTGTGTTTTCTCCTTCTCCCTTTGGTGTTTGTCACTGTCCCCTGTGTGGTATTATCTGCACTTGTGAGGCTAGCGCCCCTTGCCGGCCGGTGCACTAGCAAGAGCAGTAATAGGTGACAACAAGGGACGAGGTTCCTGATGGCAGTGGGGGAAAAGACCCACTTAGTGTGTTAGGGGAGTGCAGGGACAGGCTCAGGTTTGAACTCAGGTGGTGACTATCCCCCATTTCCCTATCAGTAGGGCCTTCCTTTCCCTAATACCATCCCGTTGTGTGTGTGTTGCACCATCCGCTGACCGACCAGCCGTTGGGTCATGTCTCATCATGACATTCTGCCTCTGAATGCCACATCAAATGCCTATCGTTATATCAAGATCCCTGAAACAGCCGGCAACAGATGCTCCTGGAGAAGACCCTGGTTCGGCTAAAATCTATAGTCTTCCATCAAGGATCTAATACAGAACACCTGATGGAGATATTTTGTGTTATTCTTCTATATAGTAATTGAATTATAAAAAGTTACAATTCATGAAAAAAAACCTTTGCATTATCCTATTCAACATAGTAAAAAACACTAAAGCTGAAAGTAGATTCCTGGCAAATGCATTTACTTGCACATTTTGTTTCTGATATTGCAGGATGGTTTGTGCTATTGTATCGCCCTATTTGTAGTGGAGGTTATCGGCGTAGCAGGTGTTTTGGTGCCATTCAACATCTGCTCTCTTTACCCAGGATGTGCTGGCATTGTGTTATCATCTGGCACTGCTTTATTTGGTCCCAGTGCTGGATAGGAGTGAAAGCATCAAACAAAAATGTATTTCATTGCAGGTTATGGATCATTGCACTAGTTTGTTGTGCAGCAAAAGGGCTAGGTACGTCGTGTGCCAAAAAATAATGTTTGGCAAATGATTGAGGATTTGTCCCTGAAGAAGTAAAAAGTATATGACTGTTATAAAGTATCATTAATATTTATACTGTATATCTATGAACATAGATGCAAAATGCTGTTTATATCATTTGGAAGCCAGTAGAGGGAACATACCAAAGAGGGTCCTTGTACAAGAACTGTATATGGGCCCTTTTTATCCCATACCTCGTCATAAAATACTCAATTATTTCTCACTCATGATCAAATGGAGATTCTGGTTTTTGCTTTATAGCCTAAGATATGTAGCATCCTCGGCCAGGCATCTTGGGTATCCCTGGCACTTACTAGACTTTTCCAGTTGATGATGTGCATGACGCCATAATATCATGATGTCATGGGCTTTAATATGTACCAGGGATGGCCATGAAGCCTGGCCAATTATGGTAGGCATAACAGTGAAGACTATCTGTTATACCAGTGCCAAGCAAATTGCACAGAATAGGTGGTAACGTGCTTGTTCATCTTTGGAGGTAGGACTTCTGGGACCACCACCAATGTTGAGAAATAGGGTTCTGCCCTGCCCTGCCTGAATAGAATTTTGACCTCCTATGTATGCCACCACATCTTGTAGTATTTGTGGGACTGCCAACAATATCGAAAGCTGTATTTTACTATCTCTGGCCTCTGGCATTCCAGTAGACAATGAATGGAGTTTTGGTGTGCAATCATGGCCATTGTTCTTTTCCTGCTTGGCCCTTTTATAGCCCCATTGTTGGAATGGGTGGAAGTTTCAGCGGTCGGACTGTCAGGAGTCGAACCCAGTACCTCTTGTCCACTGGCCAG
>VIAB01034564.1:16757-28313 GCA_009801035.1 Oophaga pumilio
TACCCGATATTTGCAGTATCGGAATGCTCAACACTATTGAGGACTCATAAATAGGATAGACAGATCATATTTTTTAATTTTTTTTGTGTCCAGAATACCCGTTACCCTGTAACAACTTTAAGATTGGAAAGTTAAAATGATTCATGAGCATGTGTCCTCAATATATTATACAATATACCACCCTATGCGTCAGAAAAAGTTATAGATGCCAAAAGTCATAGTAAACATTAAAAATCTTTATTATTCAAATTGGAAACACTAATAAACCTGTTATATCAAGTAGAAGCTAATTTTTTTTTTAAAAATGTGCCTCTTTAATCAATCTTTCTGTGCATAATTTCTCTTTACTGTAGATCAGTACTTAGTGGATCAAACACAAGTCAAAGAACAGATCTTTATCAAAAGGAACAATCACATTCCAACTATGCATCTTCCTGCCATGGCCTTTAATTAGAACAGACAGTTGTAGGTTTATTGAAAATCTTAGATAATGCTAAAAGGTTAAAGTTGTAAATTTTTTTTTATTGATATGCCAAGGGGCTTATTTAAATGGGCCACATAAAAATAAATTACAAGCATCTTCATCAGTACCATATGTACCTATCACAACTTACTTATGGAATTTACATTGGTGTTTTGACCTTTTTTTCCTTACTTTTATTACCTTTTCACATTTTTGTGACTATTTCTGATATCAGTTACACGTTAGGAATTATTAACAGATCAGCAACCAAAAACTACCATAGTTCTACAATTCTCTGTATTTATTTTATTATTATTATTATTACTGTTAGGCAATTCTTTACTGTAAGAGCGATGGGACTATGTAGCTCTCAGCCACATGATGCTGTAATTGTTGGTTTACCATACAAATTCTAGGAGAGCCTGGATGCCTTTCTTGAAATACATAATGTTACCGATAGTGTGCACTAGATTCTGTGATATATCATTGATCCAAGGAACTAGTCTGTTTGCCGTATGGAGTCAGAAGGATTTTTTTCCATATTATGGAGCAATTAGCATCTGCTTCATGGAGAATTTGATGTTCACTCGATCAACATGTTAGGCAATATGTTGAACACTACGGACTAATGTCTACCTTCAAACTTAAAAACTATATTATTATTTTGCTGTTGTTATCAACTTTTTCAAATTACCATCCTAAATATTACAACTTTTTGACAGACAATTCTGTAGATTTAATGAAAATCTTGGATAATGTTAACAGATTGCACTTCTAAAATATTCAATGTGAACCTTGGATGTTTGCGTGTTGCCTTCTTAAAAGATTTGCACTCTAAAAATCAAAAATTCACTTGTAAATCTACAGCTTGCAGTATATTTCATTACATGCATCCTTTTTTATTTATATATATTTTGGCAGCTGGGAGATTGGAATCACAGTTGTTACAAAAAGGCAGCGTATTTCAGTTAGCAAATTAAATTATTAATTTTCTATGAGCTCTTTTTAGAGTAGTTTATTCACCATGATTTTCTAAACTGCTTATGAAAAAAGTCTATAAGATGTTACCCACCAGGTGAAGAGCATCATTTTGGTGAGTGAAGTCTCTCATGAAGCGGCATCTGCTTTAAAGCTGTGCATTGTACTAATGTAAGCTGCAGCCCTCACTTCTTCCCAGTGTATGTGATTTGCTTGAAGTTGGGGGTAGGGTTGCCATCGCTGATTGCTTGCAGGGATTGCATGATAATACCACGCGATCACCGGGGAAGCCAATGCTGATGGCACTCGCACAGCGCCAGCACCAGAGGTGAGTATACTTGTTATTATTTTACAGGTGTGAAACACAGGGATTGAGAAGAGGTTGTCCAAGTAGTGGACAACCCCTTTAATACTAAACACAAGGAAAGCAGCAAAATAAGCATTCTGCCTTGTCAAGAAGGTGTACTCTTTTCTGGGTTAGGATAACTTTGTGCACTGTGATATCTTTGACATTTTTATATTGACTACACCTGTAGAGTTTCCATATCAACTTTGATGAATCATAGACATATTCATTTATAGACAAATAGCATGAGACACAATTGCTGCATTTTGTTGTAACAGGATACTGCCTTATGTAACAAAACATTGTTGATTCCAAAATATGTCTCTTTTAATTTAGTTTGATGAAATTTTCTTTATATAAGGTTATTTGCATGTGTTCAGTTCCCAGGGTTTCTACAGAAATAACTTGATTCACTTACAAAAACTAAATACGATAATATAAACAGTCAGTTTATGCAAAAGTTGCAATTGTTCATATCGCTCATCTAATAATAATAATAAAAATTCTTAATGGCTTCACCCTTTCACCATCTTGACCAGGTCAATTTTTTCAATTCAGACCAGTGTAAGTTAATGTGGTAATAAATCTAGAATGCTTCAACAAAGTGATTCTGAGACATTTTTTTTCATGACACGAAGTGTACTTTATATCAGTGGTAAATTTAAGTCAAAATGTTTTACATTTATTTGTGAAAATATCAGAATTTTGGCAAAAATTTCATTATTTTCAAACTTTCAATTTTTAAATTCTTAACCACTTTCTGACATTAGAAGTAATAATCCGTCCATGTGCCCTGGGCCTGTTTGACTAGGGACGGATTATTACATCTACTCAATCTCATGCGCACACAGGTGGTGTGCAGGCGATCGCCGCCGAGTGTCAACTGATTCTGACAGTGCGCTTAAACAGTAGTTTTCTCCCTCATATTGGGTATCGGCCTACTCAGGAGAAATTCCACAACAAATTGTATGGTGCAATTTATCCTGTTTCCCTTATGAAATTGCAATATTTTGTGCTGAAAACATTTGTGGGGAAAATTTGATTTTTTTTTTGTTTTTACGGCTCAACGTTATAAACTTCTGTGAAGCACCTAAGGGGTAAATGTGCTCACCACACATCTAGATCAGTCCCTTGAGGGGTCTAGTTTCCAAAATGGTGTCACTTGTGGGTAATTTTCACTGTTTAGGCACATCAGAGGCTTTCCAAACCCCAATTGTTCCAGCAAATTTTGCATTCAAAAAGTCAAATGGCGCTCCTTCCCTTCCAAGCTCTGCCATGTGCCCAAACAGTGGTCTTCTCCCTCATATGGGGCATCGGCATGCTCAGGAGAAATTACACAACAAATTTTGGGGTCCATTTTTTCCTGTTACTCTTGTCAAAAGGAAAAAAAATGGATCTGAAGTCAATTTTTTGTGAATAAAAGTTAATTTCTTTTTTCTTTTTAAAGTACTGTGAAGCACCTGAAGGGTTAATAAACTTCTTGAATGTGGTTTTGAGCACCTTGAGGGATGCAGTTTTTAGAATGGTGTCACTTTTGGGTATCTTCCTTCATATAGACCTCTCAAAGTGACTTCAAATGTGATGTGGTCCCTAAAAAAAATGGTTTTGTAAATTTTGTTGGAAAATGAAATGAAAAAAAATGAAAAATCGCTTGTCAAATTGTAACCCTTATAACTTCCTAAAAAAAAAAAATGTTTCCAAAATTGTGCTGTAAAGTAGACATGTGGGAAATGTTATTTATTAACTATTTTGTGTGACATATCTCTGTGATTTAAGGGCATGAAAATTCAAAGTTTGAAAATTGTGAAATATTCCAAATTTTCGCCAAATTTTTTTTCACAAATAAAACACAAGTCATACCAAAGAAAGTTTACCACTACCATGAAGTAAAATATGTCACAAAAAAACATTCTCAGAATCACCAGGATCCGTTGAAGCATTCCAGAGTTATAACCTCATAAATTGACAGTGGTTAGAATTGCAAAAATTGGCCCGGTTATTAACATGCAAACCACCCTCGGGGTAAAGACGTTAAACCAGTTTGTCATGCTGTACAAAAAAGTTAAAAATAACATTTCCCATATGTCTACTTCACATCTGCATCAATTTTGAAACATTTTTTTGCTAAGAAATTAGAAAGGTTAAAAATTTTAAAAACTGTTTTTTTAGGAAGCATATCACGCTTGAAGTGACTTTGAGAGGCCTACATGACAGAAAATGCGCAAAGTTACAGCGTTTTAGAAACTGCACCTCTCAAAATGCTCAAAACCATATTCAAGAAGTTTTTTTTAACACTTTAGGTGATTTACAGGCATTAAAGCAAAGTGGGAGGAAAAAATGAATATTTTAATTTTTCCCACAAAAATGTTAATTTAGTCCCAAATTTTGCATTTTTACACGGGTAACAGGAGAAAATTTGTCTAGCGGTGTACTGTGCAATTTATGAAATTATATAACATTGGGCTGAGTCAATTTAAAATTACCATTTTTTTCCACTAAAATGTGACTTTAGCCTCAAATTTTAAATTTTTAAAAAGGATGATAGGAGAAAATGGACCACAAAAAATGTTACCCAATTTCTCCTGACTACCACAACACCTCATATGTGGTCAAAAACTACTTTTGAGGCAGACTGCAAAGCTCAGAAGGGAAGGAACTCAATATAGTAGTGCACATTTTTCTGGAATGGTTTGAGAGTACCATGTCACATTCGTAGAGCCCCTTAGGTGCCACAACAGCAGAATCCCCCAGAAGTGACCTCATTTTACAAACTACAACCCTCAATTAAATCATCTAGGGGTGCAGTGATCATATTGACACCAGGGGTATGTCAAAAAACCTTAAACTATTGGGCAGTGAAGAAAACATAATCACATTTTTACCATAAAAATGTTGTTTTAGCGCCACATTTTACATTTTCACACAAGGGAAATGAGTAAAAATGGCAACAAAATGTATCACACAATTTTTGATGAATGTGACAGTACCCCATATGTCAAAAAAACCTGACTGGCACATCCAGACTAATGTGAACTAGGTGCAAACCAAGGGGAGCTACCCCCATGTGAAACATACAAGAAAAGGCTGCACTCTATCATACTAAAGCATGACAACATAGAATACATGAAATTTTGAATAGCAATATGGCTTTGGAGTATAAGGAAAAATTTGAGACGCTTAGTATAAACATTTGGCCAAATATTAAAAGCCCACCAACCATCATCAAGGTGGTCTCAATTCTGGTGAGTCCCTGACCTAATGTGAACATACCTCTATTAGGCTGATATCTGAATTTCTGGGTGAAAGTGGCACCTCTGTCAGCAATGCCTGCATTTATGGGTAAGTAAGTAGGGACCTACTGTAATTAAAATCACCACCTGGTGGGGCGGAGTGCTCGGTCAGTAAGCTAACATTCAAAAGACAAAAAAACCTGACTGGCACATCCAGACTAATGTGAATACCCCATATGTGGCCGTACAGTGCTTCTTAGCAGCATGGTGAGACTCGAGAGGGAAGTTGCACTATTTGACTCTTGGAGAACAATTTTTTGTAGAATAGTTTGCAGACTTCAAACACAGAGTCCCTAAGTGCTAGAAGAACAGAATCCACCTTCAAATTAACCCATTATGGAAGCTAAACCCCTCTGAGAATTTATCTACTTCATTGGTGTTTTCCAGAAATAAGTAGCAGTGAACGTTGATGAGTGAAAACTGCAAATCTGCCAGTACGCTGTAGTGTCCATACGTTGTAGTAACCATACATTGTGCTAAGCTTGTGCATCTGGAAACATGGACCCCATAAATTAAGCGGACTCTCATCTCAACAGAAATGGCAAATGTGGATGCCACCTGTGGCATAAGTGCACTGGGGCTCAGAAGGGAGGGAGACATTTGGATTGGGGAGTGCAGAATTTGCTGGATTTTTTTGGGGAGGCAAGGAACCATTTAACTTTTCCAGAGTCTTTGTACCACCAGTAACATGGAAGCCCTCATATTTCCATTCATAGATGACGGACCTGAGCGGGGAATTGCTTTTTATGTGGATTCAGAAGATTTTACTGGGAACATTTTACATAACATTTGGGATCACATTTATTCTTTATGATCACTTACGATCAAAAAGTCAAATGTAAAAAAATGGCATACCTGAAAACATCATCTTGTCCCACAAAAAAAATTCTGTCATACAGCTCCATCAATGCAAAAATAGAAAAACCTTTAGCTCTCAGAATAAAGCGATGCAAAAACAATTCTTACCAATTCTGACCCAAAGCGTAAAGCTGTCTAATCACTTTTATCACAAGGCTAGCAGCATAAAAGAAAACACAAAAAAACAATTCCTGAATTGCTATCTTTTTTACATTCTGCCTCTCAAAAATCAGAATAGAAAGCAATCAAAAAACATTATGGCCCGAAAACAGAACCAATAAAAACAAAAACTCAACCAACAAGGCCTCACGTTACTCTGTCACCAGAAATATAGAAAAATTATAGCTCTCGAAATGTGGCGATGCAAAAACTTTGTTTTGGAAAATAAAAGCATCTTTTAACGTGTGATAGAAGCCAAACATAAAAAAATATGCATCTGATATTGCTGTAATAACACCGACCCGAAAAATAAAGTCGTTCAATCACTTACTGTGTAAGGAATGGCGTAGGAAATAAAATAAAACCAATTCTTCACCTGTTGTTTTTTTGTTCATTCTGCCTCACAAAGATCCCAGTAAGGCTCTTAGTACATTTATACTGCACTCTACGCTGAGCGCTTACACCAAGCTTTCCATGCAAATCTCTGAAATATGTGATTGAGACGTGACCTCCCAGCAGAAGATGCCCTGTAATGAGACAAATGGAGATATTGTGTCCGTCCTTTCAAGCATGCACAAAAGCGCGTTCGCACACAGTTTTGCGCACCTCTGAAAAAGAAGGACACTGCTGAACATAGGCCAAATGCAGGCCAGAGTAACTCTGCTGCCTCATTATAGTCAATATATCCCTCGGGTATTTCATCTGAATTACGTCACTCGGATTTAGATGGAAACCCACAGGTTAAATGTGATCCCAAATGTTATGTAACATGTTCCCAATAATAGCTTCAACTCAATCCACAAAATACAAGTCCCCACTCAGGTCCATCATCTGTTAATGGAAATATAGGTGGCTTCCACGTTACTGGTAGTACAAAGGCTGTGGAAAAGTGCTATAGCTCCTCTCCCCCCAGAGGAAATCCAGCTAATTCTGCACTTACAAATTCAAATGTCTCCCATCCCTTCTGAGCCCCACAGCGTGCTTAAACCACATTTAGTGTCCACATGTTTGGCATATCTGTGGCAATGGGAGCCCGCCTAATTTACTGGTGCACATCTCCAGAAGCATGAGCTGGGCATTTCGTACTGGGCACTACTATATACAGGCACCACAATAGCAAATTTACAATTTTCACTCAGCAACATCCACTTCTGCTTGTTTCTGGAAAACACCCATGGAGTCAAATCATCACTACACCTGTATATAAATTCCCAAAGAGGTACAATTTCCAAAAAGGAGTCACGTGAGGGGGTATTCTGCTCTTCTAGCACTTAGCGGCTCTGTATAAGGAGTCTGCAAACTATTTTAGGAAAATCTGCAGTCTAGGAGGCAAATAGGCCACCCGGTAAATAGTGCTCCGTTCCTCCCGAGTGTTGGCATGTGACTAATCAATATTGTAAAGCCACATATGGGGTATTTCATCAGAAATTGTGTGACAAATTTTGGTGCCATTTCTACCCATTTTCTTTTGTGAAAATATAAAATCTTGGGCTAAAACAATATTTTTGTGGTAAAAATGTAATTATCTTTTCTTCACTGCTCAATGGTATAAAATTCTGTGACACACCTGTGGAGTCAATGTGATCACTACACTTTTATATGAATTTATTGAGAGGTTGAGTCTGTAAAATGGGGTTACTTATGGTGGTTTCTGCTGTTGTGGCACTTCATGGGGTCTTCATGGAGCACGTAAACCAAAATAGTTACTAAATTGTGGTGCTCCATACCTTCTGAGTTTTGCACTGTGCCTCTAAAGTAGCTTCTGATTACATGTAGGGTATTGACATACTTAGGAGAAATTGCACAACAAACTGAGGTCTATTTTTTCCTATTAATCCTTATAAAAATTAAAAATTTTGGGGCTAAAACAACATTTTAGATGTAAAAATGTAATTATTCCTTCTTCTTCACCCAATGTTATAAAATTCTGTGAGGCACATTCATTGAGAGGTATAGTTTGTAAAATGAGGTCACTTATGGGGGGTTTCTGCTGTTCTGGTATTTCAGGGGCTCTGCCAATGTGACATGACACCCTCAAACCATTCGAGCAAAATCTGAACTTCTACATGGCACTACTTCCATTCTTAGCTTTGCACTCTGCCTCAAAATAAGTTTTCGACCACAAATGAGGTATTGGTATACTCAGAGGAATTGCATAACAAATTGTATGGTCCATTTTTCTCCTGTTACCCTTGTGAAAATAAAAAAAAATTTTGGGCAAAACCAACATTTTTTCAGGAAAAATTTATTTTTTCATTTTCACAGTTCAACGTTAAAAGCGTCTGTGAAGGACCAGAGGGTTGAAAGTGTTCATCACATGTCTAGATAAGTTCCCTAAGGGGTCTCGTTTAAAAAATGATGTCACTTGTGTTTGGTTTCCACTATTTAGGCACATCAGGGGCCAATTTTGCATTCAAAAAGTCAAATTGTTCTCTTCGCCTCTTTCTGTTTTCCATGCTTAGTGTGGCACACAAAATGCAAAGAGATGTCGTTGCTGAGATTTGAATCTGAGCATGCGCTGCCTCTGGCCTGGCGGCCATGTTCCCGGAGGCCATGTTCCCGGAGGCCACCGCAACATGGCAGCAACGGATGTGCGGGGGCCTCTGGGTTTTGACGAAATGCCAGCGGAGCCCCCACAGAGCACAGAGAGCCGCTGCCCCTGCACCGGAGCACAGCCACTGCCCCAGAGCACAGCCACCCTGCAACGGAACACAGCCCACCTGCACCGGAGCACAGCCCCCACCCCAGCACAGAGCCCCTGCCCCAGCACAGCCTCCCTGTCCCAGCACAGCATCCCTGCCCCAAGACAGAGCCCCTGCCCCAGCACAGCCTCCCTGCCCCAGCACACAGCCCCTGCTCCAGCACAGAGCCACCGCACCAGCTTGGGATGGGATTTCCTGGAGGCCACTGCACCAACCTGGACCACCGAACGACCCCTTTGACCACTCCTCCACCCATGCCGATCCCTTCCCTGGTAAGCTGAACTCGGACTGTAAGACGGACCCCATTTGACACATTATTTTTTTTTACCTATTTTCCTTCTGAAAATTTGGGGTGCATCTTATGGTCCGGTGCCTCATATAGTCCGAAAAATATGGTAAATGTCATGAATTGTATATAATAAAATGTATGGAGAGGCCTGCAGTTCTGAGTGATGTGCAAGGTGTCATAAATCTTAAGGCCAGCTTTGCTGCACAAAAACTTTGTTTTTGTGCATTTATTGGCCAACCTTAGCTATGCTGTGACTATTATAAAAACACCTAAAGTCTCAAACTTTTTGTACAATTCCAGCAAAAATGTATGTATGAATCTCAGATGATGCACAGTGTTATTTAATCTCCTGACCCTGTTCCTGCACCGTCTATCTCCTTTATTTGATGCCACCACAGTGACTAGGTGAGCGGTGCTATGACTGGAGGGTGGCATGGATATCATTGCAGGGTAGTTGGCCCTCCACCTAGCCTGTCGGTAATGTTATAAATCTTCTTTTTATGGATTTTCCATGCAGCCAGTAATTTCATTTAAATAAAATTCTGTTCACATACTGAGTGTTGCACCCAGTCCAGAGGCGTAGCTAGGGTTTCAGCTTGGGGGGGGCAAAAAATGTGAGTGGGCCTCTACCCAGGTAATCTTAACTACAGCTATGGTGGTGCCCCTTAATCGTGAGTATAGGAGAAAATCACCAGATGACCGCGCTGAGATTGAAAATAAATCTACATACAAAAAAGAACACTGATATTACTATGGAGACCATATAGCGGTAGATGCCAGCCCTGCAGACCATATAAGATATCACAGCACAGTTATAGATGGTGACTGATGTTCATTCTTATGGAGTCGTTCACTTTTCCTGTCTTTCCATCAGGCCCAGATCAACAAGACAACTTCTCCAGCCACAAATCATATGCAGAGAATATAACAAAGATACATGTGACTTCTCACATTTCCTGCACCGTCCATAACTATCTTCAACCTGCACAAACTGCTCATTCCACTGATATTCCAATACTGAGCCACTGCTGCCATATGTGTCCTACAGCAGCTGCTGTGCGGTACAATAAGAGTGCTCCTCTTACCACCCCACATAATACAGCCACCATTGTGCCCCTTACATAGTAATAATTACTCAATTATGCTCTCTAGATATTAAAATTCACCCCTAGAAAATATTAATCCCCTGTGTTAGTGCCCTTCACATTTTGTCTCTAAAAAGTAATAATACTCCATATGCAACTTTGATGGTCACAATACTCTGAGTGCCCTTATAACAATAATGCTTAAGTGCCCACTTAACATTTAATAATGTCCCCTAAGTTCTCCCCATGTACAGCTTCCCTATACACAATATAATGTCCCCACTGCTCCCCTATACACAGTATGATGAGCCCACAGCCCTCCTATACACAGTCTTATGCCGACAGAGCTCCACAATAGAAAGTATAATGCCTTCCAGAGCTCCCCTATATATAGTATAATGGGCCAACAGCTCCCCTATGCACAGTATAAAGCCTTCACAGCTCCCCTATACACAGTATTGGCACCCACAACTCCCATAAATACAGTAAGATATCCCCCACAGTTCCCCTGTAAACAATATAATGGGCCAATCACTCCCTTATACACAGAATAAATCCCCCACAGCTCCCCTATACACAGTATGATGGGGCCACAGCTCCCTTGTACATAGTATGATGGGTCCACAGCTCCCATATATACATTATGATGTCCCCCACAGTTCCCATGTACACAATATAATGGGCCCAACCGCTTCCTTATACACCTTATAAAGTCTCCACAGCTCCCTTATACACAGTAAGGTGGGCACACAGCTCCCATAAATACAGTATGATGTCCACTACAGTTCCCCTGTACACAGTATAATGGGCTAACCGCTCCGTTATGCACAGTTTAATGCCCTCACAGCTCCCCTATACACAGTATGGTGGGGTCACAGCTCCCTTATATACAGTATGATGGGGCCACAGCTACCCATACATACAGTATGATGTCTGCTAGAGTTCCCCTATACATAGAATGATGTCCACACTGCTCCCCCAAAACACAGCACTGAGAGTGCCACTGCCAGGGGGAAATTAAATGTATTCCTCCTGGCAGCCTCACTCTTCCAGTAATAGGGGCGGCACGGTTTCATTCTCCACTCTGTGCATAGAGATTGGCAACTGTAAGTGTGCTCTCTGACCCTCACTGACAGCCGGCTCAGCAACCTCTACCACCCAGGAGCATTGCTACTGATGCCCCTATAAACAATAATGCTTCTTAAGTGGCCACTTGACATTTATTAATGTCCCCCCATGTACAGTAACAATGGCCCCAGCATTGCTGATGTCAGCAGGTGGTCAAGTGATGACTCTTTCGGCTTCTCTCAATTCTCTTCTATTGAGACCAGTCAAACCTTTCTAGTAGTGTTGAGCATTCCGATACTGCAAGTATCGGGTATCGGC
>VIAB01034568.1:9479-23895 GCA_009801035.1 Oophaga pumilio
GCACCCTTCCAGGAGTTGTGGGAATCTCAGCACAGCTGGGCTCCTCAGATAATGGTGCTGAACCCTGGAGGAGGCAACACTATTACATTATTTTAATGCTAAAGGTGAGCGGGATCTTTGGTTTGTTTTTTTATGGCCCAAAGAAGAAGCTCAAAAATGTAGAGGGATCCAGGAAGCAGTACAAGCAGAGCTATGGTGGAAAGAGCCCAAAGAAGCTCAGAGACCGAAGAGTGACCCGGGCAGCAGTAGAAGCAGAGCTGCAGGAGAAAGAGATAGAAGAAGCTCAGAAACCGGAGAGGGACCTGGGCAGCAGTACAAGTAGATCTGCAAGGGAAAGAGACAGAAGAAGAAGCTCAGAGACCGAAGAGTGACCCGGGCAGCAGTAGAAGCAGAGCTGCAGGAGAAAGAGATAGAAGAAGTTCAGAGACTGGAGAGGGACGTAGGTAGTAGTACAAGCAGAGCTGCAGGGGAAAGAACCAGAAGACGAAGCTCAGAAACTGGAGAGGGATTTGGGCAGCAGTACAAGCAGAGCTGCAGGGGAAAGAGCCAGAAGAAGAAGCTCAGAGACCGAAGAGTGACCCAGGCAGCAGTACAAGCAGAGGTGCAGGGGAAAGAGCACAAAGAGGAAGCTCAGAGACCGGAGAGGGACCAGGGCAGCAGTACAAGCAGAGCTGCAGGGGAAAGAGCCAGAAGAAGAAAGTCAGAGACCGGAGAGGGACCTGGGCAGCAGTAGAATCAGATCTGCAGAGGAAAGAGTCAGAAGAAGAAGCTCAGAGACCAGAGAGGGACCTGGGCAGCAGTACAAGTAGAGCTGCAGAGGAAAGAGCCAGAAGAAGAAGCTCAGAGACTGGATAGAGACCTGGACAGCAGCACAAGCAGAGCTGTAGGGGAAAGAGCCAGAAGAAGAAGCTCAGAGACCGAAGAGTGACCCAGGCAGCAGTACAAGCAGAGGTGCAGGCTAAAGAGCCCGAAGAAGAAGCTCAGGGACCGGAGAGGGACCAGGGCAGCAGTACAAGCAGAGCTGCAGGGGAAAGAGCCAGAAGAAGAAACTCAGAGACCGGAGAGGGACCTGGGCAGCAGTACAAGTAGAGCTGCAGAGGAAAGAGCCAGAAGAAGAAGCTCAGAGACCGGAGAGAGACCTGGACAGCAGTAGAAGCAGAGCTGCAGGGGAAAGAGCCATAAGAAGAAGCTCAGAGACCGAAGAGTAACCCGGGCAGCAGTACAAGCAAAGCTGCAGGGGAAAGAGCCAAAAGAAGAAGAAGCTCAGAGACCAGAGAGGGACCTGGGCAGCAGTAGAAGCAGAGCTGCAGGGCAAAGAGCCAGAAGAAGAAGGAGCTTAGAGAAGGTCAGTGGTGCCAGGCAACTGTACAAGACATGATGAAAATCAGCTGATAAAAAAAGCTTATAAATTAGCAGGTGACCCAAGCAACACTGCCAGAAGAGTGGCAGGAGATTTGTAGGCGAGTAAACTGCATTTTTTTATTTTTAAATTTTTTTAAATATAAAAAAGTGTTCGTTTGCGGAACGTGGACATTTTAAACTTTCGACAAAACCTTCACAAGCAATCAGCAGAATAAATGTAAAGAATATTACAATGCTTCAGACGGCGCACAGTTGTTTGTTCACTCGGCTTTCATTAGACGGCGCTGGATATAATTATGTGCCCTATTACCATTTGCAGCATTTTCTAAAGATTGATTGAAAAATCACATTTTGCTTTAAAGTCAAATAACTGATTTTGGCAACTCCAGGCTGAGCGCTGCTTAAGTGCTTTATGCCCAATTTACTATGTATCTCAAACTGGCTCCTTCTTTCTGTAAGTAGACCCTTGTCACATCCATAATGGAGACATATACTTGCGGCTATGACTCTGACTGCCTCGCTGCTGCCGGTTCTGTTGACTGTTCAGGTGAGATTTTACTAAATACGAGAGGTTTTAACAAGCGACGTTTATGGAGCTCGTTTTCTGTTCTGCAATGTGCAGAGTTCTCACTTTTCCCAAATGTAACTATTGATTTTGGCACGGTTGCGTTCTTGTGATGTCTGTTAATTAGCAGCGAATGGACTGTGCGATCCGAGCACGAATAAGCAAATTCAGACCAGATTTGGAGCCCACATTTATCCATTTTTCTATATAAGGCAAATATTAAACTACGCCTGCCAGAAAACAATTGCAGCAATGATATTTTTAAGCTGCAGTGCTACAGATTTGCTCTGTTAATTTATGACGAAGCATTCCTCATCTTCTTGTGATCGCCCCCTGGATATTACAGTAATGTGATGCACATTCATTAAGGCCATTAAATCTTCACTTTATAAATGAATAAGTATTCACACCCCATCATTATAACTCACCTATATCATGACTAGAGTAACCCCCTTTGATAAATAAGATTGCAATCAATATCTCACTGGGCACAAGAACAATTTACACAATTTTAGCAATGTTTCATGTAACATTTTTTACCCCATAATATGAAAGTAAGGTTAATGTTGTAGTTTTCATTCCAAAGTCATCAATTTTAATCAATTTAGTTCATGCAAAAATTAGTACACCCCACATCAAAAAATACTAAATCTGGCATTGTGTATGACCTTCATGATTTTTAAGGATGGCACCAAGTCTTCTAGGCCTGGAAAGAACAAGTTGGCGACATATTGCAACATCGATCTTTCTCTATTTTTCAGGAAAAAGTTCTTCTAGAGCCTGGATGTGGATGGAGAGTGATGACAACTCGTCTCTCCAGAATTCTCCATCAGTGTCCAGCTGGGTCAGATCAGGAGACATTTGGCCACTGAGTCACTGAACCTCTTTTCTTCAGAAATGCACCAGGTGTGTGTCTTTGATCATTGACATGTTGGAAAAGTGCTCGTCCTTTAAGAGCACGAAGTGATAGCGGCATGTTTTCTGTCACTATAGAACAGGATATCCTTGACTTCATGATCCCATCAATGACATTTAGCCCCCAACACCAGCAGCTCATGTGACTCCCAACACCAGCAGCTCATGAGCCACCCGACACCAGCAGTTTATGAGCCCCCCGACACTAACAGCGCTCATACAGCCTCCACCATGTGTCACTGTAGGCACCAAGCATTTAGAAAAAAATAGTTTAGATAGTGGACAGATGTCCTGACATTTTCCTTTCGAATTTGCTGGAATAATTCAGAATTCATTGCTCCATCAGTGATGTCCGCCATTACTGACCTAGATGCAGCAAAACAGGCTCAGACCATGACCATGTGTGTCACAGAACGTATGAGGTTATTATCCTGTAATGTAGTGTTTTTCTTTCTACAAACTTAACACTTCTCATTTAAAGCAATTAGCTCCATTTTGATCTCATCTGTTTACAAAACATTATTCCAGTAACCTATCGGCTTGTCAATGTGACTTTTTGCAAATAGGAGATGGGAAGCAAAGTTCTTTTTGGAAAGCAGCAGCTTCCTCCTTCCTTCCACCATTTTTGATAACCAGCTAAGCTAAAGCAGACAGCTGGGGGCGGGTATTCTCAGACTGGGAAGAGGCCATGGATATTTGCTCTCCTCAGCCTAAAAAGAGCAGCCCACAACCGCCCCAGATAAGGAGCATCTATTTGATGCACCAATTCTGACACTTTGCCCTGCTCTTCCCACTTGGCCTAGTGTGGTGGCAAGTGGGGTAATATTTGTGGAGTTGATGTCAACTTTGTATTGTCCGTTGAAATCAAGCCCATGGGCTAATAATGGAGAGGCATCTATAAGACACCCCCATTACTAACTCCTTAGTCATATTGTAATAAAGACAAAGCCAGAATAATGTTCTTTAGAATAATTCTTTGGAATAAAACTCTCCACCTTCTTTTATCCATTTGTTTTCAAAAATTAAAAAAAAACCAAAAAACACCATATTCCTCACCTGTCTGACGATAACCAAATGTCCCACAATGCGCTCCAACTCTGCTACATCTGGATTTCATGGCTCAGCAGTGAATCCTTGAGACACTGAGCTGACCCTAAGAACTCAGCTGAAGCTCCGAGCGGTGACGTCAATAAGGTGAGCGGAGTTCATAATCAATTAAGTCAGTGCTCGTGAGAAAGTTCTCACTCTGCCTTCATTGAGGTCACCGGAGCTCATCGACTATGAACTCTGCTCACCTTATTGTTATAATTACTTCTCTTGACTTCTAGCACACAAGAGATGTTAGTATTCACTCTTTCACTGCCCTAGACTGCCAGGAATGTTATCATTACTTCTGTACCATCTAAGGATGTTGCTATTAATTACCTCTTTACCCCTCTAGACCAGCAGGTTTTATTTTCCATTAGGGGTGTTACTATTAACCTCTTTGCTGCCCTGTGTCTTTCAGAAATGTTTCCATTAATGCTTTCTCTGCTCAAGCTCAACTCTTTCACTGCCTTAGCCACCAAATATCATCATTAAATACTTCTCTAGCTCAGTAGAGAGTAACCTAGACCAGCAGGGATGTTTCCATTAACCCTTTCACTACCCTAGCCTACCAGTGATGTTTTGATAACTTTTTGATTAGTCTAGAACTAAATCTCTTTACTTTTAAGGCACAGTAAGGATATTAGTACTATCTGTCTCAGATCACCAAGAACTTTGCAATTATTGATCATGTAATCGAAATCCATCACTTTAATCCTGGCCATTAGTAGCGACTGACTATTAATGTCAGCTCTTATAATATCGTGGGCATTGCTCCTGTGTTCATACCATCACGTGGTCATTCATATACGGTGCAGGACGTAATGGACTCACTCCAAGGGGCGAACATTTTTGGTGGACAACAGGAAAGGGTTAACCTACGTATATTAATATAATCATATTTTTCTCTCCTTTTTTTCCTAATCTTTATTTTAATTTGACTTTCTGACTTCTCTGCAGAAAAGTAACGCCTGCAGAAACGATATTAATCTGCAGACATTTGATGGATTCTCCAGCCCCTAATTGGTTCCTCCAAGATGAACTTTGCCTGGGTGTTTGAGGATACCAATCTGACTAAGTCCCCTTTCTGGACTCATTCCTGTGCAATTCAGCCTATTTTAATATCTACTTTCTCAGTTCTAATTATAAAGAATGTCTGAAGATCACCCCCGGGGGATTTTAACTTGAAGATAATACTTTTTCTAATTGGCAGATTCTGCAAGAGGAAACAATATGAGACCAAACTTTTTTTTTGTGAAATTAGTTCAGGTGGGAAATACTGCAGAAAATTTTCCCAATAAATTTCAAGTGAATCTACCATCTGCTGGAATATAGAGGGGGACAACACGTTTAGGGACATTACTTTTTGACCACATGACTCTAGGTAATTAGTAATGGACTGTGATATCACTTGCCAATTTTTATGGATGGTTGATGATGACGACATCTTTAGGTTTTGGGCTTAAGTACATGGCAGAAAGAGTCCATATGGTTCTTTACCATGAAAACGCAAGAGATCCAGGGGCCACCATGTATTCTCTTTGTACAACACTATACTATGAGATGATCTACTGTAGAAGTATATCTTCTAAGAAACAGTATTACCATAATGGTAGGGTGAATCCAATAGATCAACATGAAGAACCTCTATGGTTCCTGAACTTCTACAGATGCCATGTTACATCTTCAAACAATTTGGATCCATGTTGAAGCCATAAATTTAACCTGCATAGACATCCTTCTGGCCAAACATATACAGTAGTGTGTATTAAGTGCAACCATGGTCTTATATTATTGAAGGTGCATTAAAGGAGTATTCTGGCATATTTTTATAACTTAACAGCTTTCAGCTCGGTCTCAAGCCATGACGACTTGATGGTAGGAAGATCGATCTTGTGCAAGCCTAGATAGGTCCACCAGGGTCTTCTCCGCCGTTATCTTGGTAATATCAAACCGTCTGGTTCCTGGTCTTCCTCTTTGCCTTGTTCCTTCTATTCTTCCAATCATGATGTCCTTCTCCAGTGATTGTTCTCTTCCAATGATGTGTCCACAGTAGACAAGTCGTAGTTGGAGACCTTTGCTTCCAGTGACATGTCTGGCTTGACTTGTTCCAAAGTTGATTTGCTTGTTCTTCTTGCCATCCATGGTATTGATAACAACCTTCTCCAGCACCACATTTCAAAGGCATCAATTCTTCTGTCTTGTTTCTTTATCGTCCAGGTTTCGCATCCGTTCAGGCATATCACTGACTTAATAACTGTTTGTGTCTGAGCTAAAGACCAAATATTCTGATTAGTTTGTGGAAAATGAGTCTAAAATTGTGCCAAAACTTTTTTATTTGTGCAAATTCAAAGTGAATTAGACGTTTGATTGGACTATGATAATACTCTGGTGACGCTGATTTTCCAGGATCTAACACTAGTCAAGATCACCTTGGTA
Source organism: Oophaga pumilio (assembly GCA_009801035.1). Classification (NCBI taxonomy): domain Eukaryota; kingdom Metazoa; phylum Chordata; class Amphibia; order Anura; family Dendrobatidae; genus Oophaga; species Oophaga pumilio. The sequence continues at coordinate 15,847 of VIAB01034568.1, forward strand.
CATTGCCCTCCTCTACCTGGAATCACGTCAATTTCTAAGTGCCATGATGGGCACATACTTAACGCGTTCAATAAGTGGCTGCATGTCAAGATGTCGATGCTGAGAACAGATGATGTGTCAGAAAACAGAATCAAGAGACAATTGACAATGACTAATGGCAATTCAGCCTGAACAACAAGCGATCCGCACCTGGCAAAAGTGTTTCTATGGAAATCATGGAGATAATGATATGCTACATGAAATTCTCTTAACTAGAGAGCTCTTTATTAAGGAGCTTAACCCTGGTTACACAAGCATAAACATATACGGCGTTTGCACTTTTGAGAGATGTCTCGTCATTGGAATGTTCCTTATGTTGATGGCTAAAATGTCGGCATACAGTGTTGGCCAAATCCTCTGCCCCTTTGATTTCCATCAGCACCACTTGGAGGTTACACCAGTGTGACATCGATACTAGATGGCCTGGGCATTACAAACTCATTGATTTTTAAGGGAACACCATCAACTTTGCTTGGAGGTAGAGAAACCTTCATGAGAGGTCTACTGAGGACGAAGGGCATGGAGCTCGTTGGAGCATGTTATGGATTAATGTAGATCTGACTCTTTGCCCTCCACCATATTTTTCCAACATATCTTATTGATAGGCAAGCATTTCCCATACGACATGAACATATGAAGTTATTTCTGTAAAGTACTGAATATATATGCATCGCAAATCCGAAAATGAAGGAACCCAGCAGAAAAGTAAATATCAAATCGGCACTGCTCCAAAATATGCTGGATCTCAAATAGACAATTGAGCAGGGAGAAATAATAATAATTATTATTTATATAGTGCCAACATATTCCGCAGCACTTTACTATTAAGGGTGAAATAGATAATAACAAGAAAGGAAATTGATTCAGATGCAGCAAATATACCAAAAATACCCAGCGATCTCAGACTTTCTTTAACGGGTATTTAAAACTGTTTCTCTGCTATGCAGCATTTTCAGGGGAATTGGGCATCATGAAAATGGCAACATTAATGTTATGTCCAAATCCCCTGAGGACGCTGCATAACAGTGAAACATATGGGGGTTGACATATTTTGAGCTTGTAAGGGATTTTTATAGGCTGTTGTAATGAGCAGTTGTCCCTCTGCTCCTTATAATACTATATATATACGGTACGGAAAGTATTCAGACCCCTTTAAATTTTTTACTTTTTGTTTCATTGCAGCCATTTGGTAAATTCAAAAAAGTTCATTTTTTTCTCATTAATGTACACTCTGCACCCGGACCGGAGTTAGCTGTTAGAGTTGTTCATCTCAGCTGGGGAGGTTGAGCAGACTGGATGTGTGTTGAAGTTGAAGAGACAGAATCTCTGAGCTGATTCTGCATCAACTGTGTGTAGATAACCTAAAGTATCAGTGAAAGCGATGATTTTAGCAGTTTTGTTGAATATGTAGACAGGGTCAATAGTATTTAGTTAGCGCCTGGGCAAGACCAGAATTTATGTTTATGATTTTGTTATTTTCGTGCCGTGCAACTTGTGAAAAGCAATTAAAACTGCATGTGTTTGGACCAAAATTGTATTGCTACCTAATGCCTACCAGAGCGAGTGCATCCCTACAAAGTTTATTGGGAAACTCAACCCTAGCAATTAAGGAGCTGAGCGGTAAAGCAACTTTTTGTCAATCGAAAGGAGGTGGGCACTCAGATCGACCCGTGTCTGTATGCCCATTAGGACGCCACTTTACTAATATATCAGTCCTAAATCATTAGATATTTATTAGATTCTTTTTCATTCTACGGAAAAATATTCCCAAAATATCCAAAAATATCACAATAATACAACTAAGTATTCAGGATGTTTAGGAACAGCCCAGAACAGCCTTGAACTAAAGCTTTGGGTCAGCCTTGCCCTATTGGCAGATCTTACCTAGCAAAATCAGGACTGTTGTCAAGCACGGGACACATGGATTTCATAAAAGGGGTCCGACATGACCATGTGGGACTTTATTACAAACGAATATGTCCACAAACTGCTTACATCTAGAAAAGAGGTTATACTAACTGGACAACCACATAGAGGGAATTTCTCACCAGGTTTTTGCCACCTAATCTTTTTTTCATAGGCAGTGACCTTGATTTGAGTGATGTGTAACTTACCTAGCTGCTTGCAGGAGATAAACCTGCCACTAGGTAGTCCACTCCCACTGCCACCACTGATTGGCAGCTTTCTGCCTATGCACGACGTACATGGAAAGCAGCCATTCAGTAGTGTGGGCGTGGTTATACAGAGCTCAGCATTCCGAGCACTGCTACATCTGCAGCAGAGAAAACAGTGATTTTATCAAAACTGCAGCAAGCAACCCAGTAAGTGTCATATCGCTGGTATCAGAGTCTCTGTCCCTACATCATCGTTCTCTCAGACAGGGGAGCAAAAACCTGTTGAAAAATCGCCTTTAAAGCCATGTTGGTGAAGAGCCCCTTTAAATGCAGAAGATAATTTATACCATTACATCTATGGTTTATTTTACGTACATAAATTGTATGCGAAAGCAAAAAAAAAAGCGCATGGCAGGTTTAAATAGACGGCTGTCAGATTAAGAATGAAAGATTGATGAGATTACAGAGGAAACTCATTACGTCTGAAACACTGTCAATAACTATCGGCAAATCCTGATCCATGATGACGCTCACGAGGAATTTACACATTAATGTACGGTATGGGAGAGCAGCACGGGTTTCTTCTGTACAATGTGAGATTTTATCATCTCTGCCTGAAAGAAAGCATTTTTCTATTATAAGTTAAGTTCATTGGTTATAAAGTCCAACGAATACCCGATAATACAGTACAAGCCTCCGGCTGTGACACTCATCTGATCGCCTTGTAGGATCAGGCAGGATTGTTTGTATTTAGAGCAGGTGGTCTCACGTCTTATCAAAGTTTTTGTCTTTATCTGTATCAAAGGGATAATAGAAAAAAAATTCTCTTTTTTTCCATGTCATTCACCCCTTCCCTGGTTCTCCATTTTTGGCCAATCCCTACTTTTCTGAAGGATCCCATGACCAACAGTTGTTTGCGCCGTGTCCATGAACTGTCATCTTCGATGAGACCCGATAGTGCTACATTTCTCGGCAGGTGGAATGACGTGTTACACAGTGATCATTCATATCAATGGGGCTTCTGTGTGAAGAAGGATGGGACGAGTCCTTCCTTGTTAGAGATGGAGGCTCTTGGTGACTACCTTTAACTTTGCACAGGAAGATAAAGATCTTGAACAGAAGACCTCCTCCTTTATTAACTCAGAAATGACTGAAAAGTTCTATAAAAGCACAACCCCTATAATATATTGCTTTTTTATCCATTACTATGTAAATATATAACTTCCTTATCTACAAAACCTGTGTCTGCTTAGACCCGTCTGCTTCTGGTGCCACCGTATTCGTGCTGGTGATGGAGGAGACTTCATCATGACCAATATCACTGGACTATGCAGGCGCTATTCAGCCGGGGATACTGATGTGGCTGAGACTTCTGGTACCACCCTACCAGACAGAATGGTTGTGTGCTGTCCACCAGGAGTAATAAGCTTCCTGCTATTGCCATTAGGGTAGCACCACACCCTACTTAAACTCCCCCCACAATACTGAGCATTGCCATATATTGTGTTTGGATTAATCATCCTACTCCAGTGCTATTATTGTGTCATCCTCATTGTTTTCTCTTCTTGGCTCGTACCCTTACTACATCAGTCTCTGTGATGCCCCCATCTGACGTGGGGTGACTTTGCTTTTGACTGACCTTGTGGTTTCCGACCCTCTAGCTACTGTATAGCCTCCAGATTTTGTCCTTGGTTTTGCTGCTGCTGTTATTGCCCTTGGTAGTCTCGCTATCACTGCTTCTCAGACTCATTCCTACAGCCAGCAGCTACTCCACTGATGCAACCCAGGGGGCCCTGTTAAAAGTCTGGATCGCTGATTAGGGGTAGAATGGTGAAGGACAGAATTTTTATGGACTTGGCACCAAATCTGTCTGAGGTAGCCTTTTTCCAGTTTATTGCCTCAGAGTCTATACCTTAACCGAAAAAAATAGGAATGGTAAGGTTTTTAATACTAGAAGTTAGGACCATCCCGATCTGGGTACACCTTGACGCTGGTGGGATGGCTTTTACGCAAGTGCCCTATGTTATTTAAATACCCTTTTGCTTTTACTTACTTACAGTCGGGTATATATTTTCTCATTTTGTCTCTGGCTTAGGTTTCGCCTCTACACCTTGTTGATAGGTAACATATCCTGAATAATCACCATCTGTAGGTGGTGTTACAATGGTCTTTTCTCCATTATTTTCTGCTGCATGAGGATGACATTTTTAGTATCTCTTCTATTTTACTGTTATTGTAACACTGCAGATTTTCTGACTGCTAATTGGAATATAAAATCCAGCTTGTCTGCAGCATGAAAACTTACTCATAAGCCATGCACCCATAATCCAATAGTAAGGGCGCAAACAAGATACCATGGTTATTAATACTGATTGGCTACTGTTTTTTTGTGTAGAGAGACCCTCAGATAATTAATCATGTGGTGCCCCTCTACCATTTTTAGTCGGTGACCACAATGAAACCAAGATGACTACTATTGTAAGTCAAAGGAGTGTGTAATGTGGCATTGGGACCCATAGCGATGGATCCATTACGCCAAACTAGGGCGAGCTGCGGCCCACGGACTGAGACAGCCGAAGGGCTGAAACAGTGTCCCATGACCCGCACCATGCACTCGCCCACTGCCGCCCGCTGTCACTGCTGTCCGCAAGAGGCTATATGGGAGATCATACTGTATATAGGAGACTATGTAAGGGCTCATACTGTCTATAGAAGGGTATGTGGAGGCTTATAATGTATATAGTAGGCTATGTGGGGGCTCATACTGTATATAGAGAGGCTATGCGGAGGCTCACACTGTATATCAAGGGCTATACGGGGGCTTATATTTTATATAGCAATGCTATGTGTGGGCTAATACTGTATATAGGGGCTATATGGGGTCTCATACTGTATGGAGGGGGCTATATGAGTGCTCATATTGTATGTATAGGAGGCTATGAGGGAGCTCATACTATATTTAAGAGGCTATAGGGGAGCTCATACTATATATAAGGAACTGTGTGCAGGCTCACACAGTATATAGGGGATGTCAGCATACTTAATTGTGCTTAATATTAAGGGGGGATTCAATTAATATTAATATAAAATAATTATAGTTAATATGTTAATATTAATATTGAGCAGAATTAGTTTCAGCCTATTGGTTCAGCCTCAGCAACAGTCATGGTCTGTCACATGGCCCCTCTGGAAAATGAATTGCCCACCCCTGCAGTACTGTATCGTGGCTTCTTTTATAAATAGTGGTGAGCTAATGAAACTTGGAAGATCGTTAAAATTTGGCCTGAAAATTCCATCAACATCAAATTTATTCTTCGAGAATTGAATGTTCCTTCTTGTACTCTGGGGTCTCTCCAGACTCAATAAATAATAAACGTGGGGTGAAAACAAAATGTTATACACACCTCACTGCAGCCCTCTGTCCTATCCTCTGCCTAGATCCCTTTGACCTCTTCTTCATCCTATATCCATCTTTTCTTTTCTCCAGGACTGATGGCACAGAGTGGACCAGTGATGTCACAACACCTGTCATGGCATTGGGTACACCACAATAAGGTTCTTACTAAGCATTGTGACATTGTGATACCACAACATGCGTCTTGAAGTCTTTCTTAACGCTGGGAGCGCAGAGTGAGGATGGAAGAAGAGGACGCTGCATGCGGTGGGGGAGTGATGACGAGACCAGAAGAATCTGCACCGGTGACCAGATGGGGCAGTGATGGCCGCACTGGTGAGCGGTGATGTGAGCGTTATCATTTTTTTCACACCTTTCCCTTGCTTTCTTCAAAGCAACAAAATACTGGACGTCCACCAACCTGTTGACTTTGTATGAATATAATCTCAAAAAAATCATAATGAGGAAGCCTTGAAGGCCAACTCAATTCACCCCAGACCGATTTTGACATCTTCAAACCAACATGCAGATGTGATATAGCCTTTCCGGGGTTAATGACCCTCGTTGAGCCCCCCAAATTGTGTTTCTCACCCCTATATAATAATTCTATAACTAGTAAACCATCCGTAGCCCGAAGAACTGAAATTCACCACAATACAGTATCTGCTCCTTCCTGGTCTCGAAAATAATTAGAAAATTTGGCAGTGGCTGATCCTCGCACTCCACCAATACAGCAATAGCGATTTTATAAAGTAAATAGAACATCTGCCGCCGTTCCCCAGCCAGATGTAAAAGAAACTTTCCAAACATTTTAATGAAGCCGGAACTTCTCCATACAATGCAAACATTTCATCCAAGGACGTCTGAATAGACTCGGAATCACGTCGGAGATTTTCTAGCTTCTGTCTAAACAACTTTGTTCCAATATTGGGAATTGAATGGCCCCATTAAACTAACAATAGCTTTACCCGTGAAATTTGTGCTTTGATAGAGACAATCTTCTCCTTAAAGGGAAGCTGTCGCCAGGTTTGACCGATAGGAGATACTACAAAAGATCCCTTTCATATTCCCTTTGAAAACTTTGCCCTCCAGTTAACATCCTGGTGTAACTCGAGGGTAAATTTTGCTTCAATTACTGTCAATTGTTGTTCAATCTATCCATCAGATTAATGCTCCAGTTGTAACTAGAACCCCATCTTGTCTCGTAAATGCCGACATAAACCATATTCTGGTTTAATTTTATCACCTGTAACATTTTTTGGGGGGAGGGGGGTAAATCTGAAAAATCCTCACATATGTCAAGAAGCAGAGAAGAGCCGCATAGAGATGTATTTGAAGGCGTCAATTTGAGGAGCCATTTCGGTGTATTATTAAGCTGTTCTGTAATTACATTTTCAATTTAATATATATTTCTTAGATGTGTCGCAATTTGTGCGAAGATGAGAAACGTCCCGTTCCTTGGATGTGATGCATTGCCGGAGAAGCCACGTTTATAAAATATTCTAATTAAATGTTGTATAACACATATCACAGAAATTGCTTTTGCTCATTTGAAAATTTTGGAAACAGTAACAGATTCTTGACATTTTTATATAATGATTGGGGGTTAATGAAATCATTCAAGTAAAGTCATCGTCACTTTTTTCGATTGGGGATTTTACGGTTTTAGAAATTGTAAATTTAATTTAAGATTTTTTTTTAATAAGGGGAGTGAATATATTGGTTTAGACCAGAGTAAATATCTGTATTAGCTTATGTTTCATGCACAGTAGTATTTTGGCTCTCTAGTCAAAAGAAAATAAAAAATAAATAGAAAAATTTCAAGGATAATTTTTGGCTTCTTTCTGGGCAAATTTCATGTTCTGATACTGAATGTATCTGAAGACAAAGTATTACTTTATTTACTTCTTCATCCCAGGACTAGGGATCAACTTATTAAAGGGATTGTCCTGGAATGACATATTGGTGACAGGTCATCGATATGAGATTGGTGGGGGTCTGACACCCGGCATCCCCACTAATCTGATGTTATCAATTGTCTTATAAATAACCTTTACAGACAGAGAGGCAGCACTATCTGTGCCTACATCTCATACAGGGAAGGTAATGAAGCAGTCATATCTATGTCTATATCCTTTACAAAAGGTGAATGGAATGCAATCCTTTATGTATCTATGTCATTTACAGAGGCAAGCAGGAAGTACTACCTGTGCCTACATTCTTTACATCTCCTTTACATACCAATATTGTGATGAGCATTTATGAGTCAAAAGCAAGAGAAAGTAGAATGGGAACATTTTCACTTCTGTGTTTGGGACACACTGTAAGGGGCATGACCAGACTGCGGGTAATTGCATGTCGGGTCCGGAACTGAAAAGGCTGCATCCCCTGTCCCGGGGGGAAGCCTGAGTGAGCCGGACCTTCCCCTGTTGTCTACAATATCCCATTGGAAAAGACACCGCACCTGTGTAGCCCAGCTGTGCTTGGTGCCACATGTTCCCT
>VIAB01034569.1:0-12687 GCA_009801035.1 Oophaga pumilio
ACACAACAAATTTTGTGGTTCATTTTTTATTTTAACACTTGTGACCTTACTAACTTAGTGGTTATTTTTTTGTATGATTATTCTGTTAATTACTCTATATGAGTTTAAATAAAGGATTAATTTTATTGGCACTTTATACTGGATTACTTTTGTGTTTATTGATGTTTATCAGTTTTTGTGCCCTAGTTATTTTGCATGGGTATTGAGTTATGCTAGGTAAAGGTTCCTGCATCAAATTGAATGTGCTGGATAATAAACAGCAGTGGAGAGCAGTGACTATTCAGTTTAACAAGCGGGCACACTGTTAGCCACAAACTTACAAACTTCTATAATATCAATTTCTGGAAAAATATTTTTTACCTTCAGTCATTAATCTGATATTAAGCAGTGTGTGTAATGCGAGAAGGAACACCACATGAGGCAAAAATGTCACACAGAATTCAAATTAACATCTTTGTCATTTAAATTTTGTGAAATTCCTGCGCCTCTTAAAAACTGGTATTGCAGCTATCCACTGAGATATAACTCTTAAAGAGAATCTGTCAGCAGGTGTTTGCTTTGTAATCTGAGGACAGTATGAAGTAAGGGGTTAGAACACAGATTTCAACGATGTGTCACTTATCAACCTGTGTGATGTGATTTACTTTCAATGAAGGCTTTATACTATGACATTATCATTGCTCTGACTAGCTGCCATGTAAGAACTGGTCCGACTCCGCCCCTCCTGTGATAAGCAGCTCACTGTCAATAGACTGCGTACATACAGAGATTGGTGTGGTGGGGGCAGTTTGCTCTGCTCTGCTGCATGCTAAACATAAGGATTATGATTGTGTCACAACTGCTGCACACACGTCAAAACAATTTACATCATAACTGTAGATACTAGGGATGAGCGAATCGTTGCGCTACTAAACAAATTTTGAGTTTAATTTTCTGAAATTCACATGTCCCAGCAAATTAAAACAATTTGATTTGAAAGGATAGCTTAAATAAAGTAATGAAAAATCATAAATGCCAGCACTATTTCACAGAATACCAAAAAGTTAGTCAGCCACAGAGCAGGCTCATGAAGTTATAAGGCCTTGCAGCTGTCCCATCACATGGTCTAGCGCAGTCAAATCATGGAGAAACTTCAGAATTTTACAGCCTACTGATAGGAGGTCATAGCGTGCAGCTCATTATTACACATAATACTGTTAAAATGCCTAAATCTAAATTGTTGTATACTACTGCAGTGCTGACGCACATTGAAAATTACAGTGCTAGTCTCAATTTGTGAATAATAATACAAAGATTCATGCAATAGGGAGGAGCAGGACCTGCAGAGTCAGTGCAATTGTGAAATGATTGATAAATTGCTGTGCTGCAGTATATCACATAACACTGCAAACAAAAAGGGCAGTTTAATACTCCTTTGTCTTTATTTTGGTAATGAAAAAAAATCTGAAACAAATGCCTGTGTGTCAGAGAAAGTGTGTTTCTTCGCTTTGGAGTAGGACAATTTGAATTTTGTAGTGTAAATTTGGCTAAAATAGATTGTGTACGCCATGTCACATTTCTAGAGCCCCCAAGATGTCAAACCAGCAGAAACCACAAAAAGTGACCGCATTTTGGAAACTACACTCCTTAAGGACTTAATAAATACCGTATATACTCGTTTATAAGCCAAGTTTTTCAGCACTTTTTTTGTGCTGAAAACGCCCCCTCGGCTTATACACGAATCATTGTCCCAGAAAGCCAGCGGGGGATGGGGGAGCGGAGGCTGTGGCTATAGCCTGTGCCGCTGCTGTAATAGCGTACAGTGCCAGCTGCAGCCGCCGGCTTCCAGAACACAGCATACTCACCAACCTGCGTGCCGTGCCGTGCCGTCAGTGCTGACACTGCATCTAGTTCGTTCCGGCCGCCAGCGCCAGCAGCTCTTCCTGCCGAGCGATCCCATAGGCGTGGAGCGCATATTCATTACCTTAATGAGCGGGGCCACGTGATCGCTTGGCAGAAAGAGCTGCTGGCGTAAGTGGCCGGAACGAGATGCAATACCACCGAAGGCGCTTAGGTAGGCGAGTAAGATGTTTGTTTTTTTAATAGGAAACATGCAAACAGGGATAGGTGATAAGGAGCCATGCATACAGGGACTGGACGAGGGAGCCATGCATACAGGGATGACAGGGGAGGCATGAATACAATGACAGTGACTGGGGCGGCATGCATACAATGACAGAGACGGGGGAGGCATGCATACAATGACAGGGTTGGGGGATGCATGCATACAATGACAGGGACTGGGGAGCCACACATACAATGACAGGGACCGGGAAGCCACGCACACAATGACAGGGATTGGGGAGCCATGCACACAATGACAGGGAACAGGGAGCCATGCATACAATGACAGGGACCGGGGAGCAATGCATACAATGACAGGGACCGGGGAGCAATGCATACAATGACAGGTATCGGGGAGCCATGAATACAATGACAGGGACCGGGGAGCCATGCATACAAAGACAGGCACTGTGGAGCCATGCATATAATGACAGGGACGGGGGAAGCATGCATGCAATGACAGGGACGGGGAGGCATGCATGCAATGACAGGAACGGGGGAGGCATGCATGCAATGACAGGAACGGGAGAGGCATTCATACAATGACAGGGACATGGGAGCTATGCATACCAGGGACAGGGATGAGGGGACTATGCATACCCGGCTTATACTCGAGTCAATAAGCTTACTCAGTTATCCGGTGCCTCAGCTTATACTCGAGTATATACGGTAAGTGAGATTAACATCTTGAACCTACAGGCATATCTCAACATTTTATAATATTGGGTAGTGAAAATTAGATATTACATATTCTTCCATGATAATGTTGATTTAGCTACAAATTCTATATTTCCACAAGGATAACAAGAAAAACTGCAAAATAGAAAACAAGTTCCATTTTCTCCTGTGTACGCTGATACCCCTTATGTGGTTGGACAAAACGGTTATGGCACAATGTTGCTTTTACTCCAAGTTTTTCATTTTAACAAGTGCAACAGGAGAAAAAGCAACCTAAGATTTCTTGTGCAATTTCTCCCGAGTACTCAAATATCCCGTATGTGGTCAGAAACTACTGTTTGGGCAAACGGAAGGGAAGGAGCGCTATTTGTATTTTGGAGTGCAATTTTTGCTTGATCAGATTGAGGATGTCAAGTCACGTTACGAGAACCCCTGAGGTGCCAAAGCAGAAGAAACTCAGCTCCAATTGTGGAGTTTGATGTCACTTGATTTCTTTTGGCAGTCATGTCACGGTTCCAGAGCCCATGTGCTACCAGTAACAAGGAAACCTTGTATATTTCCATTAACAGATGAGTGGGTTGAGTTGAAGATTTCATTGATGAGATTTAGGGGTACATAACATGTTGGATTACTTTAAGGGTTCGCTCACACTAGCGTATTGCATCCGATGATTCTCTCATGCGAATGAATCTGAAGCTACATGCAATTGACCCTCAGTTCAAACTCTGCTGTGAGAGTGAGCTGTTGTGAATGGGCTTGAGATGAGTTCTGAGCAGAGGCTCCCTCTGGTGGTTACAAGCGGTACTGGTCTGTTCAGTGAAGATTGTGAGGACTGGGAATCAGGTGTTACTGACTGGTCTTATATAAGGGAGTCACCTTCCCATCAGGGTTGCCGGTGATCAATTGTTCTGGTCTGAATCCTTGATTCCAGTTTCCCTTGTAGCCTGCTGTGTCGTGTCTGCATCTCTTGCTAACAGATAAGACATTTTCTTCTTTTTGTTTCTGTGCTTGATTTTTGCATTTTGTCCTGCACTTCTGTGGGGGCCTTCTGGGTCCCCTCAGGGGGCTTTTGCCCTCTCAGTTTAGTTCAGCCACTGGTGTTTGTACTTTTGCTTTTTCCAGTTTTTTCAGTGGCTGCTGTTTTGATTTTGTTACACCAGAGAGCTAATTTAGGTGGTAGAGGTCGTGTGATCTCAGGTGTTTTTGAAATTAGTAGAGTTGGTGCTTTCAGGGTTTTTTTGGGATTGCAGTAAGTACCCTTCCTATCCTTTTCTATTTAGTTAGTTTGGGCCCCAACGTTTGCTCATACTATTTTCTGTCTGTGTCAGTATTTCGTCTTGTCTAACCGCCATTACATGTTTGGGGGCTTGCTATTATCTTTGGGGTTCTGCTCCGGGGCAGATAGCTTTCCTATTTCTATCTTTAGGTGTAGTTAGTTTCTCAGGCTGTGACGAGGCGTCTAGGACCAACGTAGGAACGCTCCACGGCTGCCTCTAGTTGTGGTGGTTAGTCAGGGTACTGCAATCTCATAGATTCCAACTGCTCTGGTGTATTGCCTTTTTGCCTGCACTCCTCAGCTACCGAATCATAACAGTGAGCAGAGTATAATTTTACTGTGATCTGATTCTCTTGCATGCGAGAATCAGATCACAGGTGCGGAGCAGATGGAGAATTTAATTTTTACATCTTCGCCATTGTATGAGTCGGTATATATCAGACTGCACTCGGATGACATCAAATGCAGTCCAATATTTTGAACCCTTACACTTGTATGGATGTGAGCCGTCTGATATATACCGCCAATCGCAGTTTGCATGAGAAAAAAATTGCTGTAAGAAAAAGAAAAAAAAACGCTAGTAGGCACTGCTCCATAGTATAACATCTGTACACGATTCCGGTTCTCTACGCTGGGCTCTTACATTAGGGCTTCTATTTAACCCTTTGAAATACGTGATTCAGACAGGATCCCAGATGTCTATTTTCACTTTAATGAGGCAGAGTAACTCTGGACTCTGGCTTCTACTCAGAGAGGTCAGTCTTTTCAGTGATTCACAAAACTTTGGCCAACCGCAGATGTATCACAGGCCAGAGAGCCTAAATTTCCTCATAGGTTGTCTGAATTTTATTTTTCAGAGATTTACACAGAAATCCTCATGTAAGCGCTGAGCCCTGAGCGCCGGATAAATGTGAACAGAGCTTCGTTGTGATCTTTGGGAGGCAGATTGAACAAATCAACAGCATTTCCAGAGTTAGTTTTATTTTTTTTTAAGTCATACACCATGCAATAACAGTGACAACACATCTTTATTCTTTAGGTAATTATGATTACAGTGATACTAGCTTTATTGTCTAAGCTTTGCTATTCTTACAGATTAAAAAAAACAAAAAACGTAAAAATATGTTTTTAGTATCGTCATATTTTGGGAGCTATAATGTTTCAGATTTTCTGCCTACAGTGTGAGTGCTTGGTTTTTGCTGGATGAGTTGAAGTTTATATTTTTCCCATTTTGGGGTATATAACATTTTTGTATAACTTTCTAATCCAAGTTTTGGAAGGCAGAGGGAACAGAAAAAAATAGCAATTCAAGAATTTTTTTGTTCATTTCACCTTGTGGAAAGTGATGAGATTTATTCTTCAGGTCAGTAGGATTACAGCATTTCCACATTTATATAGGTTTTTATGTTTTCATGCTTTTAAACAAAGACTATTTTATAGCAAGTGGCAAAGTCTAATAGGCCACAGTATCAGGCATGACTACCATCAGATCCCCACGATCACATCACACGAGTGCTCATATGGTGAGAAAGGGTGCCACTTTAGTGTCAGAATCATCTAAACGCATTTTGAGGGTTACACAACCAGGAATAGAGTTGGAATCATGCTGGCACCAGCTCTGGCTGGTAATGCATGAGCTCAGCTGTCAGTTAAGCCAAGCTCCTGGTGGCAATCAAGTGGGCAGTGGCAATCACGTGGGCACAGTTTCTGTGCCTGCATAGCTGTAAAGACCTACTAGTACATCCATTTGCAATAACGTACTACAAAATAGGACATACCAACTTTTCTGTTCTCTCCCACTACAGGACACATTTAACTTTTTTTAATCACACCCATTGCAGAATATTATTATTATTCATTTTAATAGCGCCATTTATTCCATGGCCCTTTACATGTGAAAAAGGGGCATATTACTTATTACTTATATGTAATTTTAACACAGACATAAAGGCTATTAGAACCAAGTTGCAGCAGGGCCTAATAGACTATCTTGAGATGGCAGTCTTGGATGCCATTGCTTAACCATCCCCTACCACTTTCATGGCAAACATCGGCACCACACTATTACATTGCAAGGTGGTGATGGGACACCTAGGGGGCTGCTGACACTATTGAGAGTAGCATCTGGGTGGTTAAATGACTGCGATCGGTGCTACCATTGATGGGCGCAGTGGCAGCAGAGTGCAAGCGAGTGTCAGTTGTATCTGTCAAACAGCATCTCCTCTGATCTCTAACTGGCAAAAGTAGTCAAATGAGAAAAAGCAGCAAAAATCTGAGAATGCTGTGATCAGTAACTGAGCCAATCAGGTCTCAATGAGGTCTCCAGAACCCGAGCCACTTGATTGAGACCCTGGAAACACTGAGAGAAACCAGACTGCCGGGAATCCACCCACCACATATAGTGGAACTGTACAAAGTCTAGCTAGTGCCGATGTACATTTAATGTTGGCAGTCGCGAATTGTTTAAAGAAAAATAATTTTTTGCACTTTGAGAAAGGGAGACCAAATTGATTAAAAGGTTAAACAGCATTCCTAGCTAAATTAACTTTTCACAGAGCATGTGCCTGCTGACAGCAGGTTTGACCAGGAGACCCATCTTCTCTCCCTTCAAAGTCAACACTCTCCCGCAAGTGCCAGCACTTACAAGTACAAGAGATATCCAAGGCAGCAGCAGCGATAACAGTATACATGATCTGATGGACCAGATCTTTTATCTGCCAATGAACCAATCTGATGCCCAGCAGCATATATTCTGCCTGGGCATCTACTCCATTTCCATAATGTAATCTATACTGTACTGCTGCTGCCATCGCTAACCCTACACTGCTAGATATCGCCTTGCCTGTCCTTTTACTATCCCAAGGCTTTTACTGCTTTCTGATGTCAGCGCGAATTTCCCACGACGCTCGCGCCTATGTCACATAGGTGATCCGTGTTCATTAGCCATGAACCTGCAGGACCTGTCTGAAGGCACTGCGAGCAAGAGAACGTTCTCATGCTCGCGGTGCCCTCAGACAGGGATAGCAATTCACAGGCAAACTTTGAGCACATGGTGCTTCATGTCTGCTGGACGACGGGGCATGGATGCATTATGCATCCATACAGCCTGCCATCTAGATGTAGCAGAGCTGGACCTGTTGTGGGACAAATGGATTAAAAGCATCTCTGCGGAAAGGTGAGGAATATTGTTGTTTGTTTTTTTTACCTCTTTTGCAGATGAGGGCATCAGGGAAATGGGCGAGGTCGTAACTGTGGTATGTCATTCTTTCAATTAAAAGACTTTTTTCTGAGTGTCTGTGTTTTCTTACAATGTGTCTATGGGGTTAGTAATTGGAGCATCTTATTGACGCCTCTCCTTTACTAACCTCGGGGCTTGATGTCACCTGACAATAGAAAGGTGACATCAACCCCCCCAACTATCACCCCACTTGCCACCGCTACAGAGCAAGTAGGAAGAGCGAGGCTAAGTGCCAGAATTGGCGCATCTTAGAGATGCGCCTTTTCTGGGGCAGCTGAGAGCTGATGTTTTTAGCCTGGGGGGGCAGTTTCCATGGCCCCTTCATAGGCTATTAATATCAGTCGCAGCTGTCTGCATAGCCTTTGCTTGGTTGTTAATTATAGGAGGACCCCACGTCTTTTTGCGGGGGTCCCTCATTTTAATAGCCAGTAAAGGCGAAGTATACAGTTGTGAGCTGATATTAATAGTCTGGGAAGCTTCATGTGTATTACCCCCTTTCCAGGCTATAAACGTCTACCTCCAGCCGTCGGCTTTCCCTGTGCTGGTTACGAAAATTGTGCGGGAGCCCACGCCATTTTGTTCCGAAAAATAATCTATTATTAACCCCTTACTGCCAGTTGACAGAATAGTACGTCAGCTTGCAGTATCCCCTACTTTGAGATGGGCTCAGGCGGTGAGCCTACCTCAAAGCCGCGACATGTCAGCTGTTATAAACAGCTGACATGTGCCCGCAATAGGCGGGAGCGGAATCGCGATCCGCCCGTGCCTATTAACTAGTTAATATAAAATAGAACCCGGCACTTAACTTAGTTTAAAGATTGTAGATGATTTTATTCAATCCCAAACAGTAGCATTACAAAACGTTTCGGTCCATACAAAAGACCTTCGTCAGTTGCATACCGAGGGTTGTGGTACATATACAATGGCCAAGCCACAGGATAGCAATACGGTGAATGCCAAGAGGCTATATTGTAGTCAGGTCTACTAGGTAATGGGAGGGTGGATGCAGCCTTAATTGTAGCTGCTGACATGGTGTCCACCGTTGGTCACCAACGGTGGACACCGTGTCAGCAGCTACAACTACCTAGTAGACCTGACTACAATGCTACTGTTTGGGATTGAATAAAATCACCTACAATCTTTACACTAAGTTGAGTGCCGGGTTCTATTTTATATTAATTTTGGTTTGGGAACCTACCTGAGCACCATCAGTCAGCTGTGCACACGTTTTCTATGTACTATATTAACTAGTTAAATCCCGCTGTCAAATCTGACAGCGGTCATTTAACTAGTGCTTCCGGCCGCCGGGCCAGAAATGAGCACATAGCCGACCCCGTCACGTGATCAGGGGTTGGCGACGTGTTGCCTTGACAACCAGAGGTCTCGTAGAGACCTCTATGGTTGTTGCCAGCACATTGCTGTGAGCACCGCCTGGTGGTCGGCGCTCATAGGAACGCAGTAAATCTGATACATATGGGCGATCTGCTCATCGCCCATATGTAGTAGAGCCGATGGAGTTGTGCATGGATTCTATTCTATTCATTCTATTGAAGCATGCCAAAAGTAAGAGAAAAAAGAGTTTTAAAATAAAAAAATATATAAAAAAAAAAAAGTTAAGGTCACACTCCTTTCGCCCCAATCAAAATAAAACAATAAAAAAAAAATCACACATACACATACTTGGTATCGCCGCATTCAGAATCGCTCGATCTATCAATAAAAAAAGGATTAACCCGATCGCAAAACGGTGTAGCGGGAAAAATAAATCAAAACGCAAGAATTAAGGTTTTTTGTCGCCACAAAATTGCATTATAATGCAATAACGGGCGATCAAAAGAATGGATCTGCGCATAAATGGTACTGTTAAAAACGTCCACTTGGCACGCAAAAAATGAGCCCTCACCCGGCCAAAGATCACGAAAAATGGAGACGCTGCGGGTCTCGGAAAATGGTCCAAATTTTTTTTTTAGCAAAGTTTTGAGGTTTTTTTCACCACTTAGATATAAGAGAACTTAGACATGTTTGGTGTCTATGAACTCGTAATGACCTGGAGAATCATAATGGCAGGTCAGTTTTAGCATTTAGTGAACCTAACAAAAAAGCCAAACAAAAAACAAGTGAGAGATTGCACTTTTTTTGCAATTTCACCGCATTTGGATTTTTTATTCCCATTTTCGAGTACACTACATGGTAAAGCCAATGGTGTTGTTCAAAAGTACAACTCGTCCCGCAAAAAAAAGCCCTCACATGGCCATATTGATGGAAAAATAAAAAAGTCATGGCTCTGGAAAAAGGGGAGCGAAAAACGAAAACGCAAAACCAAAAAAAGCTCCGGGGGTTAAGGGGTCAAATTAAATACATATACAGTAAGCTGCATACAAACTGCACTAATTGTATTTGTCACAGACATTTATATATCTACCTATTCTTTGTGTACTGTACTGTGTTATGTTTTGGTAGCTGAGGAGAGTAAGCAAAAACGGCAATACACCAGAGAGGCTGGAACCTATTGGATTGCAGTAACCTGAACTAACCACACAACTAGAGGTAGCCGTGGAGCATTCCTACATTGATCCTAGACGCCTCGTCACAGCCTGAGAGATAACTACACCTAAAGGCAGAAAGATGAAAGCTATCTGCCCTGGAGCAGATCCCCAAAGAAAACAGGAAGCCCCCAAACATGTAATGGCGGTTAGACAAGAGGAAGCACGGACACAGACAGAAAATAGAATGAGCAAATGCTGGGGCCCAATCTGTCTAGACAGAAAAGTACAGGAAAGGATATTCACTGCAATCTAAAAAAAAGCCTAAAAAATACCAACTCTACTGCTTGCAAAAACACCTGAGATCACACAACCTCTACCACCTAAATCAGTTCTCTGGTGTAACAAAACTAAGCCGCAGCCACTGAAAAAACAGGAAAAAGCAAATGAACAAACAACAGTGGCTCCAGATAAACTGAGAGGAGCACAAGCCCCCCGGAGGGGATCTGGCTGACCTCCACAGAAGTGCAGGGAACAATGCAAAAAGCAAGCACAAAAATAAAAGCAGAAAATATCTTATCTGATAGCAGAAGATGCAGGCAAGACTCAGCAAGCTTCCAAATGAACCAGGAACCACAACTGAGACAAGAATAATTGATCACCGGCAACCATCATTACTCTATGTAATCCATCTGTTCTATCCTGTCGGCTTCTGCAGTGATTTTACAATAGGCGGCTGCTGAATTGCTGGCTTTTCTTCTATGTAATGTATATACACAAATTCACATGTAAAGTGACATAATGGCACTATAGTAATAAACAATCTATATAATCACCAGTTGGAGGCTGTAATTGAATCCCATAATGCATTGTGGCAGTACTACTTGCTGAATACAGTGCAGCAGCACAGCCAGAAGTCAGACTCTGCCCACACATCACGTGGTCCTGACGTGATCACAGGTCCTTCAGCCCAACTGCCATCAGTGGTAGTGAGGCTTGGAACGCAGACAGGAACTTTAACATCCCGTCAAACACCTTCCTCCTAGGTGTGCGGTGTGGGTAGGAGCCGGGCAGGGTGGCAGCAATGTCTGCTGCAGTATGGGCAGCAATGACCTTCCTATGTTTGTCCAGTAGTGATCTGCACAGCACCGCCTGGCAGTCTGCAGTGTATGGGAGACACTGGGGACGGGAGAGTGCTGCTCCTGCTCCTACTGCTGCTGCTGGGATGATTACAGCAAGAGAACTGACATGAGCTGGAGGCTGGGCTGCTGATAAGCTCACCCACAGCACCCACAGCCCTGGAGTCTTACAATGGCATGGATGCCAATGTTCAGATATCACTATGGAAACCTGCTACACCACGAGGAGAACAGTTAAGGTTCTCTGCAGAGGATTGTTGCTTTCCATCCCAGTATATGGTGCTGCAGCATCAGACATTAAAGGGGTACTCCAATTTGACTATATTATAATATAATCGCCAGTTTGGATTTCAGGCCGCTGTCCTCAAATCCCATAAGGCAACGCGGCAGTGTCACTTGCGCAGGCGCAGTTCCTGCACAAGTGACATACAAGTCTCCGCTATTCCCACGCAGGCGCAATAACAGCCGCATCGTTACTACGCATGCGGGGGAACAGCGTTGACGTGTATGTCACTTGCACAGGTGCAGTTCGTGGCTCCATGCAGCAACTAATATAAGGATCAGAGCGACAAACACTTTTTATTATCCTGTTTGGTCTACACATTGGTTTTCACACACAGAATTCCTAGTTTGCCTGTTGCTTTTTCTTTTATTTTGTGCCTACCCTACATTGAGGGCGCTAGTGCATTTTTCTATAAATATGTGCGTGTCACTGACATCTACAGTATATAACTACCTATTCTATATGTATTTACTGTATGTAATCCATCTCTTCTATCCTGTTGGCTCCTGCTGTGATTTTACAGTACACGGCACATGAATTGCCAGCTTTTCTTGTATCGATCTATGTAATATAAATACATATATATGTGTGTGTGTCACTGATATCTATATATCTATGTGTATATATCTATTCTATCTATTCTATTCTCATCTATTCTATTCTCAGATAAGGTAGCAAAAACCTGATGACAGATTCCTTTAAAGTGGGCTGTTGGTAACTAACAGTTATCATCTGTTTTCCCCAATTTCCATGTGATCTCAAACTGGGTTTGCATTCAAGAGTTAAAAAGGTTCTGAAACAGTCCTAGGACACCTCAGTGTATTACACACATCTTTTCATGGCAATTAGAGGCTTTTCAGGATTGAGATGTGCATTTTGTTGAAGGTGGCAAATTAAAATTTTGAAGATTTACTCATAACGGATAGAATGTTCGGAGTGGTGTAAAGATTACTGATAGGTCAGGTAGGTGCATTACCTGACAGCTGCTGCTTATTGATCAGTGAGCTTTCTGTGCCACTGCAATTTAATTACCGTAAACAGATGTTTCTCTACATTTATGCTAAAGCAAGCAAGCCCCCAGTATTGCCATAAAAAAATTGCATAAATATTACTAGTCTAATTTGATGTATATACAAACTTCACCAATACAGCTGACTATTGCCATTGTCCATTTGTGATGTTAAAAAAAAATGAACATAATATTTCAGCATTTTTTGGCTTGCAGCAACAGAACAGGGGGCCTCATCACAAAAAAGAGATAATTTTGGACTTTTTTTTGCTAGTGTAGGCAGTTTGCAACCATCAGCATCTCCAACTTTGACTTTACTAAGGCTGTCTTTCAAAGAAAAAGCTTATTACAATGCACAATAAAAAATTATATTGTTGTACAGGGTTCAGCAGAAAGGTCTAGATGTATACTTTTAAGGCCAGCGTCAGACTAAGGGCTAATACTCACTGGCTGGAAAAAAATCGGTCCGTTTTCTGCA
>VIAB01034571.1:0-20082 GCA_009801035.1 Oophaga pumilio
GTCTGAGGTAACTGCGTTCTCCAAAGTAGTGTCTGCTCTCCTGATTTAACACCAACGACTAACTAACGTTCAGCTAGATTGTCTTCATCTCACTGCTGTCTCAAGGGCTCCCTCTAGTGGAACCA
This sequence comes from Oophaga pumilio, assembly GCA_009801035.1. NCBI lineage: Eukaryota > Metazoa > Chordata > Amphibia > Anura > Dendrobatidae > Oophaga > Oophaga pumilio. Next base: position 126 of record VIAB01034571.1, read on the forward strand.
GGAAAAATGTGAAGTGCTTATCAGGTATTTGTGAATTACCTTTCCGTGCATCCTCCAGGGAACATGTGTCACCAAGCGCAGCTGGGCCACACATGAACAGCAAACAGAGCCGAAACAGCACAGCCACGCCAAACCTCAAAACAGCTGATCAGTAATGATGCTGGGTGTTGGTCCGTCACCGATCTGATATTGATAACTTTTCCTAAGGTTATCAAAATAATATTCTCAGACAAACCCACTTATAGATGCACAATACATGTTCAGCCTCTTGGCGGTTATACAACACATGTTCATTCTCTTAGCGGTTATACAATACATGTTCAGCCTCTTCGCAGTTTTATCATACAGGGTCAGCCTCTTGTTGGTTATGTAAGAAAAAGGACCGTGCTGCGGGTACCTGTTTTGTGCCGGGTCCAGAACTGTTGGGGGCGGGGCTGTCTCCTCTGTTGTCCGGGGCAAAGCTTAAGAGATCAGACCAATTTTTTTCAGGGGGTGTGGCTAAGCGTTTATGGATCGCCCGCCAGGGCAGTGGGATACTCGGTACCGGGCTGGTGTCTTAAAGGGATGTGTCACAGTGGCAGAGACCCGGTCTGTGGCCCTGGGCGTCCAATAAAAGGGGGTTATTATTTACTGGGGATGATAAGAGTTTGTATTGAAGTGTTCATGAGGCCACCTATGGTTTCTGGTCAGAGGTGACCAGCGCTGCAGTGCAGATCCTCTGAGACTGGTGAGTTGTAATAGCTCTCCACAGGCAGAGCTTGTTGTCTCAGGGCAGAAGTATGTAGTAGAGGATGATGGTGTTGGTAGATGTAGCAGTGTGGAGTGGGTGCCGCAAGAAGAACTTGAGAAGACACAGTCAGATGCAGTTTCAAAGGCTTTACTCACAGTTCCGGCTGCAGCACAGATGCCCACTTAGTACAGTGTCTTCCAGGTGAGGGGCTCAGCAAACTCCCAGGTAGTTTAGGATGCACCTTTCCAGGACTCCTTTCAATATGTTCCTTTCTCTGGCCGTCTCACTGTGCTGATTCCCCACTCCTGCTTCCTTTCCAGCACCTCACAAACAGTGTCCCAGATCGGCTGCTGCGAATCCTGTTGGATAACGTTCTCTCTGCGTTTCCTAGATTCTATATAGCTGCCTGTCTGGAGAAGATGAATGTGGTTGTTGGCTGTGATCCCTAAAGTTATCACAGCTGTCGGCTTGCTAGCTGAGTCATAAAGTTCTCCACTAGGCTAGGGGCCGAGTCCCTTCTACGACCTGGTCCCTCCACAGTTGGATCGGGCCCCACGGATGGATCACTCACTATCCGTGCCCCAAGGACCCCTTCCTTCCAGAAGCTTTCCTTCTGTTTCCTCTCTCTCTCACTTCCTCTGTCTGGGGACAGCAGCTCTCAGCTCCACTTCCCCTCCCAGACTGTCTGACTAGACTCTGTTTCCCGCTCTCTAAAGCTTAATTTCCCCTCCTTCTTGCTTTCTCCACCCACCGCTCAACACCCTTTCCTACCCAGCCTGGGATGAGACCATCCTCCCTTAGGGTACGTCTAGGGTGCCCGGCTGCTATAGTCTGTGTTGGGTGCAGGTGTTAGAGTCCTGGGTGGTGCTCCCTCTTTACCTAAGAGTGGAGTATCACACCTCTGGATGAGGTGCAATAGCTCTGTGGCGACTGAACCCTCAGGGGCACCACATTTACAGCCACAGTGCACGCGGAAATGGGCAGACTTGGTGGGAACAGACAGCGCGCAGGGGGAAGTGAGTGCTCCGGCCCTCAAACATCAGTACAGCGCAGGTCCGCACTCGAGCATCCTTGCCGCTGTGGACAGAGACTGTGATGAGAGACGTAGTGTGTGCCCATTGATCACCACGAAGCGAGGTGCCAAACGCTCTGGGCTAGTGAGTTCTGCACACGTACCGCCAAAGAGAGACTGGGTGCAGGACCGCTATCTGTGCCCCGATTCCCCAGTGTACATCTTCCGAGCCACATTGGGCTCAGATTGTGAGGTGGCCCCCACTCCTCCGGCCACATCAGTATATGGACTAGGGGCTCAGCTGAAGGTACCGGAGACCAACCGCTGCCGCCAGAAGACGGATCATCGTTACCTTCCGGACCTCAACAGACAAGCACCGCGCCAGCCGTTGTTGGCGCCATCACCTGCTCTGTGGCTACCATGTCTTGGGAAGCGACTGACAGGATAAGTTGACTCAGTAAGAACTGTTAATACCTTTCCTACTGTTCTTTTACTTTGCATACTATTTACATTTTGAACTGCTTATTCCTCTGTTAACTGTTTATCTCCCTGCGTGGAGTATATCAGTGCTAAGTAAAACTATTAACCCTTGCTCTGTCTCCTGTCCGTCACTGCATCCATCAACCTGCTTCACTTGGCGTAGTACAGCAGGATCCAGAACCCTTGCAATGTGGAGATGCCATTCATGTGACAAAGAAACATGCCCTGAATATGACAGCTACCCTGAATGTGACAAAGACGGCTGAAAATGGCACGGAGATTGAGGACAACTTCAAACCCACCCCTCGTGGGCTTCCTGATCTGAAAATGGCGCGAAATTCCATCGGCCACAGATAGTGGCCCAAGCCTGAGATGTATTCTATGACATGGTGGGCGTGATGGAGTAGAAGAAAGCTTCGCCCTTTGCGGCAGATCCCTGCAGAATGGGCGGAGAAGCCAGAAGCGGCTCCACCCTGGAACAAGTGGGGTCCAGTAGAAAACCCCGTGTGCAGCTGCGCGGCGCCAATGCAAGGCACTGGCAGCAAAGGACCACTCCTGCACACGTTGCTGTTGCTGCGGCAGCATAGGCCGCATTGAGTGGAGGTGGCGACAGAAGGAGGAGAAGACCTGACCCAGAAGGCTGAGTGGAGTGGCCAACGAATACTGGCCCCCGGGTTCCCCGTACCTGCAGAGGAGCGGTGCTGGCGGCTGCCAGCGCCGAAGCGTCGTCACGGGCTGGAAGAGGCCGGTGAACCGGAAGCAGAACCTGCCCTGGTGGAGCCAGAGCCGGAAGTGGTGGAGTCTGAGATGGAGGGCGCAGCAGCTGTGGCGGAGGAGTCTGACAGTCGCAGAGCGGTCGCTGCTGGGATGCCGGAACCACAGGTAGTGAGTGACCTTCGGTCCCAGGCCCCAGAACACCGGTCCATGCTCAGCGGCACCTCGTCCCTTCCCATCCCCCGGGCAGGCCGCATGGATTGTGGGGGTGATTGACAAAAAGAAGCAGCAGGAAAAGGAGATATGGACGGAGCTGTGCCAACCAGGAGGGGGCGCCATGGCCGAGCAGCGTACCAGCGGGCAACTGGTTTACACAGACCCATCTCGCGGGTATGGCTTCATCCACGAGGTGGGCACTAATGCCAAAGTGTATGTCAATGCCAGCTCAGTTAAATTCGGAAGGCTCCTGAGGGAAGGAGAATGGATCTCGCTTATCAAAGAGGATGGACCTCGGGGTTACTTTGCTGTGGCGGTTAGCTTGTGCCTGGAGGATGATGTGGAGCTATATGCGGGCCCGGAACAGGCACAGTCGGCCCCCTGTTCTTTGGTCACTGCACAACCAAGCCCTACCCCTCCCCTGCCTTTGCAGCAGGATGACATGACACCTGCAGCTGCAGGGCTGTCACCAAATGTCCAGGGCGAAACGGACAAGGGACACCTGAAGCAAATTAGGCTGGCCAGACAAAGCGCTGTGGTACCGAAGGCGACGGTATAACCCTACGACATTCCTGAAGGAGTGATGGACAGCACTGGGAAAGGAAATGCTATGTTTTGTGAAGTATCTTGTGCTGTACCTGTGACTGAACTGGATGAGCTGTGTAAAGAACTGAGTAAAGTTGTGTGGAGCCCCAGCTGTGCTAGGATTCCCACATCTCCTGGAAGGGTGCACTGAAAGATTTAACCACTAGAGGTCCTAATTCACACACACATCTTCACCCATCCCTAAGACCAGCAGAGGGAGCCTGATAGGCATATAAAAGGAGGGTGAAGACAGGAAAGGGAGTTCAGTGCAGTCTGACTTGAGTTCTGCTAAGTTCAGTTCAGAAAGCAGATTGGAGTCAGAGAGTCAGAGTTCAGATTTGAGAGACTGCAGTGCAGTTCAGTAAAGTGGAGTCTAGTAGAGTGGAGTCGAATCCATTCCAGTCTAGTCACAGCTGAGACAAGTGAGTAGTCTGCAGACAGAGCAGACGAGTGGAGTTTGCAACAAGGGACTCCATAGCTCAAGTTGAGAGCCAGGAGCGTGCCGACGCTCTGAGAGCGGCGAAGAGGCAGCCCACCAACTGCCAGTGTGTGTAGTCGTGTGAAGGCCTGAGTAGGCCGAAGGCAAGTGTAAAAGTGTAGTAAGAGGAGGCAGAGGAGCCTCAACAGCTCACCTCAACGAGTACTACCGGACGCCGGGGTCCGAGCCTATAGGGATCTCCACGACACATAGTAGAACACCGGAGTTTCTGGAGGACTATAGGTCCCGGGACTACCACAAAGCTGATACGTAACAGGGCCAGGAGGACGGAGTCCGGCAGGCAGGGCACTGCAAGCAGGGACTGTGTGCTTCAAGAAAAGGTCCAACCACAAGGTCAGCCAGGTGCAGGACGGAGATTAAGTTAGGCCCAGCTACATGCCGGCCAGGACTTTATTACAATAAGGCAAGGAACAGGAGGCCACACACCTACTCAGTGGGAGAATCTGGATGTGCACCCTTCACCCTACAGTGCTCCGGGGAGTGCCTGCAACATCTTCAGTAAAGGTACCAAAGTGACTTGTGTGTGTGTCCATCTTCTTACCCCTAACTGCCGGGTCCCGCCTCGTCCTGCTTCCATATATATCTACCTTCCCTGAAGGACTCATCCTCACCTGTGGGAGGCCTAACATCTAGCTGCACAACACTAACCCTTCAGTGGATCTGCACAGCAGTGCTGGTCACCCTGACCAGGTACTACAGGTGGCGTCACGAATCCCCATACCAACATTCAACTCCCCTGTAAATATCCCACATTTATGGGTGAGCGCCCAGGGCCACAGACCGAGCTGTGTTGCCGTGACATCTCCCATAGAAGTTAATAGGCTCGGATCCGAGTACCCCACTGCTCTGGGAGGGCGGCTCAGTTGATTTATTGAAAATGGATCCGGACTCTGCCTGTCATTGTGTGCAGATGAAAGGGAAGAAGCCCTGGCAGGTCAGAGAGGACCCTGACGGACAGAAGAGCGGACTAAAAGGTACGCTACAACAGAGACAATGTATTTATGTGGCGGGAGGCCAGGATATGACAAAGCACCCATTGAGAGCCACGACTACTGCCCTGGCCCCCGTTACAGTTATACCATACAGGTTCAGCCTCTTGGCGTTTATACAATACAGGTTTAGTGTCTTTGTAGTTATACCATACAAGTTCAGCTTCTTGACGGTTATACCATACAAGTTCAGTCTCTTGGTGGTTATACAATACTGGCTCAGTATCTCAACGGTTACACAATACATTTTCACCGGTAACACTACATGGGTTGACAAGCACCCCTCTGGTGGAAAATTTGATAAAGGGAGTAATTTATCAAGACTGGCATTTCTACACTTCAGTCTGACTCTTGAATGAAGAGCTGCTGGAGTAAGATGTGGCAACTTATTCTACAGCCAAGTTGGTACAGAGACAAAAACCGTTAAACTTTACTGATTTTGTGGTGCTGAAAACGAATAAGATGATTGCAATTGCTGATTGGCTATAATTTTCAAGATCCAAAGGTGGTTGCAATTACTTATGACACCTTTCATGCAGGCTTATACAAAAATTGTGTCTTTATTATTTCATCATCATTATTGCATTGTTAGTATCTAGTCTATTACATCATCTATTTAGTCTATTGTACCTTCAGTACTGTATCATCTTAGGGCGACCAATCAAAAAACGCCAATGATGTAATCCCAACTACAGTTGCATCACCTACTTTTGTAAATGCGCTCTGTGTAAGACAGGGATGTCAAACTCAAATACACAAAGGACCAAAATTAAAAGCTTGGACAAAGTCGTGGGCCAACCTTGATATTTATTTAAAAATATGTCTATAATTGAGGAACTTTTTCCTTATCAAATATACATTAACGGTCAACTTTTTCATATGGAAACTTAAAGGGATTGTCCCACGAACAAAGTACATTTTATTTTATTGATTTTAGAATAAAATGCTGGAATGATGTAATATGTTATGCAAGAGCAGTAAAAAGCATATGGCCCAATGGCCTAATTTAAATATGTAATAACAAAGGATAAAGACCTTGAATAATACAGATAATACATTAAGTTGGAAACAGAATTGCCCCAAAACACATAATGATACCCCCACAGTGAATTCTTACACAGTACCCTCCACACGCAAGGTATGAAGACCCTACTGTACCACCTTCCCTCAATCTCCCCAACAAAGAATGTTGACCCTATCACAGTATCATCCTCCAACTGTATCCTCACACAGCCCTCCATACAGTATAGTGGCCACAAAAGACATAGTTACTTACCGGTAACGGGATATCTCAGAGCCCATCACAGCACCATGGAGAGAGGGGATCCGCCCTTCAGGGACAGGAAACCTACAGATAAAAGGGCGGTACCTCTCCCTTGCATCAGTTGGTTTACAGAGCATAGGAGGACCTCTAGGTTAATGACAACAATTATATCTTTTTATCATATTGCTTATCAGAAAACACACCGTGTTTATACATAAATCACACCACAAACAGTGAAAGCGTGCTCACCCACACGTGACAGGAAGGAATAATCGGGTGCTTTCATGGGCTCTGAGAAATCCCGTTACTGGTAACTAACTATGTCTTTCTCCTTCCCCCATGACAGTGTGTAGCCCTGGTCTGTAAAGGCACACATGACCCAGGAGGATGAGTGGACAGGTAACGGTTAACAGCTTTACATCACTCATACACTCTAGACACACCCATCAGGGGTGGACAGGGAGGTGACTCTCACCTCAAGTCAGTGCAGTTTCCTGTCATCAGACGGTGAGGAAGTCTGTCTGACTAGTCAAGTGTCAGAGAGACAGTGCTTTAGTGGAGTCTAGTACGGATATCCAGACGGTTATCCTAGCCTAGTCAGTGCTGTACTAAAAGCTGGAGCAGAGCGAAAGGCACAGTGGAAGGGTTACAGTAGTGCCTTGGACATTGCAACTGTCTTCACTCATTGCCGGTTACTGGAGACCGAAGTGTTACTACAGCTTCAAGTGTAGTGATAGAAAAACCAGAGGTTGCTGGACTTAAAGTCTCAGGAACAAGCCCTCCGCGTCTGTACGTAATAGGAGTCAGGAGAATAAGGCCTCTGAGTCTGGCAAGACAACAGCAAGGACTTAGTTCTACCACTGAAAGATTCCATCACTATACCGACCGGGCCATATAGCTATAGATATAGCTGAAGTACTAGAGTTAGCTGAGTTTCATGCCAGTTAGACTCATCATATTGGAAATTAAGGAGGCCTCTAATCTGCTCGGCCGTTACCTCGAAGCACATCCTCCATCTACCCCGTCTGGCTCCCGGGACCTGCCTGAACATCTTGAAGTAAAGGTATGGAAAAGAAGCTACACTGACTGTGACTGTGTTATTCCATCTGCACATCATATCATCACACCATAGACTCAGAGGGACCAGTCCTACCTGTAGAGGATCTAACACCCCGCTGCAATACCATCCCCTCGGAGTACTACTCCGCAGCGCTGGTCTCCAGTGACCAGAAACTACAGGTGGCGTCACGAACTGATACTTATTTCATATCCCCTGTAAATATCCCCCATCATACGCCTGACCGCCAGGGACACGGACCGAGCCACCGCTGCCAGTGACAAATCCCATAGACTTCCATGGGCTCGGCTCCGAGTACCCCATATCCCTGGTAAACCACAATTGTGGTGCGGGTCACACAACAGCACCACGGAGAGAATTACAGAGAGTTGTAACTTAGGGAGGGACCACAGCCTGAAGAACTCTTCTCCTGAAAGTTAGGTCAGAAGAAGAGGCTAGGTCCAGCCGTTAGTGCTAAAAAAAGATAGAAGGTGATGACCAAGTTGCAGCCTTACAGATCTCTATTGATGCCTCCGACCTTTCTGCCTAGGAGGTTGCCACCGCTTTTGTAGAATTAGCTCTCAGAAGACCCTCCGGGGCGATATTCCCACTAGATGAGTAGGCCAAAGCTATTGCATCTTTTATCCATCTCGCCAAGGTACTTTTGGAGGCCTTGAGTCCCTTCCTAGGCCCCTGAAAGCATACTGAGATCCTTCCTTCCTACACCCGTGGGTGGACTCTAGGTACTGAACCAAACATCTTCTAACATCTAAGGTGTGGAACTTTTCTTCCTCCATATTCTTGGGGTTAGAAGAAAAGGAAGGAAGGACTACCTCTTGGGATCCATGGAATCGAGATGCTACCTTGGGTAAGTAAGCAGGGTCAGGTTTTAAATTAACCCTATCCTCTAGGATTTGAGTGAAGGGAGAGCCTGCAGATAAGGCCTGTATGTCGCTTACCCTCCTGGCTGATGTTAATGTTAGAATCTATTTCGTTTTGACCATCCGCCATCTTGTTGTGGTTTTCTGATTGCTGGTCTTTTTCCCTTGGTGCTGGGTTTGTCTAAGGTCAGGTGATGGTATCACCCTTTATTACCCAGCACTTGCCTCCCAGTCCTTGCTGGACAACAGTGTTAATCCGCTAGAGTTCTGGCTAGGTGCTTTGATAGCTTTCTGTGTTTGATATTGTGCAGTTCTGGGATCTCTAGTTCTGCTTGCTTTGTTTTTTGGTTCTCCTTTAGTTTCTGCAGCTTCCTCTATTTTCCTGCTAGGAGGTTACCTGTTTTTGTTCCCAGTCCCCAGACCATTCAGGGATACCCGTCTCCTTACCTTTAGGTCTTCGTTTGAGTTGATCCCAGGAAATGTTGGTGGGTCTATTCATAAGGAATAGGTCGCCCGCTCCATCGTAGGGCTTCAGCCTAGTCCTAGTACAGGGTCAGCTTCTCCTCTTTCTTTCCTAGTCCTGAGTTGCAGATCCGCAACAGTTTGTCCAGCCACACATATAAAAAAAAATAATAATAATCCTCTCCCGGATTTCTTCAATATGAACAGCGTCCAATAACTTTCTCAATGCTTGCAAGGATTAACTTTGGAAGTAGCCAGCCTGCAATAGCACGTGAGTAATTACCCGGGAGCACGCTCTGAAGAACCAAAAGGTAGGATAACCTGAGTTTTTTTCTGGTAAACTGCAGGAACTTTTTACATTTAAAAATGCATGTTTACTATATTTTCGGCTTAGACCTGGATCTTCAGGGAGTGAATTACAGCGTGTGGGGATTATTATGTCTTTATTGCTAAGTGAACCCCAAATCTGGTTATTTTCATTACATCCTGATGATCTTTGCTTGACGTCAGTAGAAGCATTTTTTACTGCTATGGGGTTGTTATATGATGATCCTGATTGGGTCACATCAACTGAGGCAGAGCTCAGACGGTTTAAACAGGGTTCTGGTGATGCTGAGAGGTATTGCCCCCTGTTCAGACGATGGTCCACAGAGGTCAGGTGGAATGACCCAGCGCTCAAGAGTCAGTTTTTAGCAGGTTTGCGTGAAAGAGTTAAAGATTTGGTCATTGCATATCCTGCACCTACTACTTTGGAAACTGCTATGCAGTTAGCTATCCCTCTGGATAGAAGATTGAGAGACAGGCAGAATGAAGAGAAGGCTTTTGCAATGCTGGACCCAGTCTCTCAGGATGGCCCCGTCGTCAGCGGGGAACCGATGCAACTTGGGGCGATGTCCTCTCGTTCCCAGGAGAGGGAGAGGAGGTTCTCTGAGGAGCTCTGCTTGTATTGTGGTAAGGCGGACCATTTTATTAAGCAATGCGAGGTTCGCATAAGGAAGAAAAAAGGTTAGTAGGAGCAACACTCCCGTTCGTATTGCGTTTTTACGGTCCACAGGAGTATTTTTTTTCTGGTAATACCACCTATCGTGGTCATTCCATTGATTTTAAGGTAATGGTGGATTCTGGTTCTGCACTTAATTTGATTGATCAACAATTTCTAGATAAATATAAGTTTGATTCTGAACCATTGTCATCTCCTTTTCCTGTTGTGGCGATTGATAACACTCCCCTGGAGCATGGGTGCGTTTCTCGAAAGGTCACCGGGTTCCCACTTATTGTGAATATGGAACATCAGGAGTGTATAGACTTGTTTGTACTTGCTAATTTGCTTTTTCCAGTCGTCCTGGGTTTACCCTGGTTAAAAATGCACAATCCTTTGCTGGACTGGTCGTCTAGTACTATAAGGTCCTGGGGTCAGGGGCGTTATGGTAAATGTTGTAATGTTCACATTGCTGCGGTTTTGAAGAGGGAGTTACCTGAAGCCATTCAGGATTTCTGGAAGGTTTATTCAGAAGTTGAGTCGCAAGCTCTTCCACCCCATAGAGATTACGATTGTGCTATTGAGTTCGTCCCAGGTGCTACACTCCCTAAGAGTCGTTTATTTAATCTGACGATTCCCGAGAGGGAAGCCTTAAAGGAAAACTGTACCTACAGACTAGTTTAGCTGCAGGTCATATAAGACCCTCTAAGTCCCCTGTGGCAGTAGGATTTTTTTTTGTTAAAAAAAAGGATGGGGGCCTTAGGCCGTGTCTGGATTTTCGGGAGATTAATAAGATCACTGTGCGCAGTCCTTACCCATTGCCGCTAATTCCGGATTTGTTTAACCAACTAACCGGAGCTAAGTGGTTCTCTAAGGCCTCTTTCACACTTCAGTCGTGTGACGTCCGCCCAAGTGTGAAAATGGCGGATCCGTCAGAAAAGTGTAAAAACGGATGTAAAACGGATCAGTTTTCTGACGGATCCACCAAGAAGTGTTCACCCGGAAATGATGACATTTTTGTTCCGGAAAATGTAAGTTTGCAAATCCGGACCGAGGAGAGAGAGAGAGAGAGAGACCTCGGACAGGTTTATGTTGTGAATGGGCTTGAGATGAGTTCTGAGCAGAGGCTCCCTCTGGTGGTTACAAGCGGTACTGGTCTGTCCAGTGAAGATTGTGAAGATTGTGAGGATTGGGAATCAGGTGTTACTGACTGGTCTTATATAAGGGAGTCACCTTCCCATCAGGGTTGCCGGTGATCAATTGTTCTGGTCTCTATCCTTGATTCCTGTTTCCCTTGTAGCCTGCTGTGTCGTGTCTGCATCTCCTGCTAACAGATAAGACATTTTCTTCTTTTTGTTTTTGTGCTTGATTTTTGCATTTTGTCCTGCACTTCTGTGGGGGCCTTCAGGGTCCCCTCCGGGGGCTTTTGCCCTCTCAGTTTAGTTCAGCCACTGATGTTTGTACTTTTGCTTTTTCCAGTTTTTTCAGTGGCTGCTGTTTTGATTTTGTTACACCAGAGAACTAATTTAGGTGGTAGAGGTCGTGTGATCTCAGGTGTTTTTGAAATTAGTAGAGTTGGTGCTTTTCAGGGTTTTCTGGGATTGCAGTAAGTACCCTTCCTATCCTTTTCTATTTAGTTAGTTTGGGCCCCAACGTTTGCTCATACTATTTTCTGTCTGTGTCAGTATTTCTTCTTGTCTAACCGCCATTACATGATTGGGGGCTTTCTATTATCTTTGGGGTTCCGCTCCGGGGCAGATAGCTTTCCTATATCTATCTTTAGGTGTAGTTAGTTTCTCAGGCTGTGACGAGGCGTCTAGGACCAACGTAGGAACGCTCCACGGCTGCCTCTAGTTGTTGTGGTTAGTCAGGGTACTGCAATCTCATAGATTCCAACTGCTCTGGTGTATTGCCTTTTTTGCCTGCACTCCTCAGCTACCGAAACATAACAGGTTTAGCAGCATTTTCAATGGGTTTCTATGCGGGCGACGGATCTGCTGGCAGATTCCGTCAAAGACGGATGCCAGCGGATCCGCCGCCCATAGGCGGCCATTATGCAAAATGGCGGATGCGGCGGATCCGCCATAGTCCGCCATTTTGGCGTAATAAAAAAACGTTGCATTGAACGTTTTTCTGAAATGACGGACGCCAATTTTTTGGCGGATCCATCAAAAAACAGACCTAACGGATGACCATCCGTCAAAATCCGTCACTAATGCAAGTCAATGGGAAAAAAACGGATCCGCCCCAAAAAAATGGCGGATCCGTTTTTTTCACATTTTGACTGAACACGACTGAAGTGTGACAGAGGCCTAAGGCTGCTTTCACACATCAGTCTTTTGATGTCAGGCGCGATCTGGCATCTTTTTAAAAAAACGCATCCGGTACCGGATGCGTTTTTTTTGCATTGACTTTCATTAGCGCCGGATCGCGCCTGATGTCATTGCGTTGCATCCGTTTTTGTCCGGATCCGGCGGAAATGTACATTCCGGCGGCCGGACAAGACGCTGACTGCAACGTTTTTGTTTTTTTACGGAGCCGCCTGATAGTGCCTGAATCTGTGCTTCAGGCGGCCGGAAACAATGCAAGGCTATGGAACCGGACCAGTCTTTTGTCAAATCCGTCAAAACAATGATCCGGAATCCAAGGTCTCTCTCTCTCCTCGGCCCGGACATCCATCCGTACCTGCATTTTTCACATAGAAATTTTATGTTTCCGGGTTGAAAAGGTCAGGACGGATCCGGCAAGAAAACTGATCAGTTGCATCAGTTTTTTTAAAATCAGCGCCGGATCCGTCCTATCAGGCATAGGACGGATTATGCCTGACACAAAAAGACTGATGTGTGAAAGTAGCCTAAAAGTGACCTTTGTGGGGCATATAATTTGCTGCGGGTGAAGGAGGGCGATGAATGGAAGACAGCCTTTAATACCCTGGAAGGTCATTTTGAGTGTCTGGTGATGCCTTTTGGCCTTACTAATGAAAAAATTGCATCAATGACATTCTGAGGCCGTTGGTCGTTAGGAGTGTTATTGTTAATTTGGATGATATTTTGATCTATTCACCTGATCTGGAGTCGCATTGGCAGAGAGTCCGCAAAGTTCTACAAATTTGAGCGAAAACACGCTCTTTAATAAATTGGAGAAGTGCGAGTTTGCGGTCCAGAAAATGAGTTTTTTGGGGTACTTTGTCTCCAGTGATGGGTTTGAGATGGACCCGGTGAAGGTTCAGGCAGTACTGGAGTGGCCTAGGCCTGAATGCTTAAAGTCGGTCCAAAGATTTTTAGTGTTTGCTAATAATTATAGAAAATTCATAAAGAATTTTTCTGTTATCGCTAAACGTATAACTGATCTCACCAAGAAGGGCTCTAATACTGTCCAATGGTCCACTGAGGCTGTTAAGGCTTTTGAGCATCTCAAGGAGAAGTTTAGATCTGCTCCTGTTTTGGTACAATATTTGTGGTATGTCCTGATGAAGGGGTCACCTGTACCCTGAAACGCGTAGAATAAACCACGTTGAAGCCTCTACAATTTTTGGAATTCTTCTTGCGGCAGCGCGGGGATGATCCTTTTTTCCTACCTAAGTGTATGCTTTAATCTGGTCTTGCACTGACCTGTGGATCTGCAGCAGCCGCCATTAATATATGTCCTTTCTTCACTCTCACCAGGTGAGTAGTTCTCTTGGTGAGCACCTTTGTGTAACGTTTGATAAGACCCTATTTGCGCTTTTGTGTCTCCCTTTTTTCTTTGGCCTGTTTTGATCCAGACAGATGAGACCAAGCCATTTCTGGTAGAGGTTGATGCCTCATCAGTGGGGGTGGTGGCAGTTCTTTCCCAGGAGGGAGAGGATGGGGTGCATCCCTGTGCTTTCTTTTTTAAAAATTTTTCGGAGACTGAGCTCAACTATGATGTTGGGAACCGAGAGTTGCTGGCTATTTAACTCGCTTTTGAGCATTGGCGACATTTTTTGGAGGGGGCTAGACATCCGATACAGGTTTTTACTGATCATAAGAATCTGATATATCTGGATGCTGCTAAACGTTTGAATGCCCATCAAGCTAGGTGGGCACTGTTTTTTGCACGGTTCCATTTCTCCGTAACATATATCCCTGGGACAAAGAATGTTAAAGCGGATGCTTTGTCTCGTAGTTTCTCTCCAGCAGTTAATACTGAGAAGGAGGAATTTTTTTTGCAGAGAGGGGTGGTGGTGGAAGCATTGGGTTCTGAGTTGGAGAATAGCATCCTAGAGGCCCAGAATGCTGCACCAACAAACACTCCATATGGTAAATTATTTGTGCCTAGAGCCTTGAGGAGAGCTTTGTTTGCTGAATGTCATGAGTCTCGGTTGGCGGGTCATCCAGGAATTTCGGAAACTAGAAAGTCGATCGGTCGAAGCTTCTGGTGGCCAGGGTGGCAAAGAGAAATCAACAAGTGGATGCGCCAGTGTACTGTGTGCGCTAGGTCGAAGGCCTCACATGCCCCGGCTGCAGGGTTGCTGTGCCCTTTGGAGGTTCCTAGTTCACCATGGACGCATCTTGCTATGGATTTTATCACCGATCTGCTGGTCTCTGAGGATTTTTCTGTCATCTGGGTTGTTGTGGAATGGTTTAGTAAGATGTGTCATTGTCATCTGGTTCCGTTCAATAAATTACCCTGCGCCAAGACTCTAGCTAAGGCATTTGTGAAAGAGATTGCCAGGCTCTATGGTGTTCCCACGGACATTGTTTCCGATAGAGGACCACAGTTTGTGGCTCGCTTTTGGCGTACTTTTTGTGACAGATTAAAGGTTCATTTATCATTTTCGTCAGAGTATCATCTGGAGTCCAGTGGACAGACCGAAAGGAAGAACCAGGACGTCGAGCAGTTTTTGAGATGTTTTGTAGCAGACAATCAGGAGGTGTGGTCGGAATATCTACCACTAGCCGAGTTTGCTCTTAACACAGTAATCTTACGTCTTCCGCGGCTGGGTGATCTCCATTTTTTTGCTGTACAGGGAGGCATCCATCTTTCAGTCCATTTTCAAAGATTGGGGCGGCAGTGCCTGAGGAGGAGAGTTTTTCTGGAATTTTGGAAAGGGTTTGGACCAGTGTACGCCATAATCTGAATGAGGCGAATAGGAGGTCAAAGAAATATTTTGACAAGAAAAGACGGGAGGTGTTGTTTGCAGTTGGGGACATGGTCTGGTTGTCCTCTAGGAATTTGCGTTTGAAGATCCCTTCTAAGAAACTGGGGCCTAAGTTTGTAGGACCCTTCAAAGTGGTTCAGGTTGTCAACTCGGCAGTGGTGAGATTAGACATCCCCTCGTCCTGGAGAATTAATTCAGTTTTTCATGTATCTTTACTGAAGAAAGTTGACACGCCAGATAAGGAGGCGATGCCGACTGTTCCTCCAGTTGATGAGGACGACGAGTTTGAGATTTCACGCATTTTAGATTCCAGGTGGCACAGAAGAGGGTTGCAGTATCTTGTGTCCTGGAAGGGTTTCGGTCCCGAGGATAATTCCTGGGTGAAAGCTGAGGATGTCTCAGCCTTAAGGCTGATTAAGGCGTTTCACAGGAGATTTGCGGATAAGGCTTGGCCAAGAGGATCCGGAGGATCCTCGTAAAAGGGGAGGTACTGTTAGAATCTATTTCGTTTAGACCATCCGCCATTTTGTTGTGGTTTTCTGATTGCTGGTCTTTTTCCCCTGGTGCTGGGTTAGTCTAAGGTCAGGTGATGGTATCACCCTTTATTACCCAGCACTTGCCTCCCAGTCCTTGCTGGACAACAGTGTTAATCCGCTAGAGTTCTGGCTAGGTGCTTTGATAGCTTTCTGTGTTTGATATTGTGCAGTTCTGGGATCTCTAGTTCTGCTTGCTTTGTTTTTTGGTTCTCCTTTCGTTTCTGCAGCTTCCTCTATTTTCCTGCTAGGAGGTTACCTGTTTTTGTTCCCAGTCCTCAGACCATTCAGGGATACCCGTTCCCCTACCTTTAGGTCTTCGTTTGAGTCGGTGGGTCTATTCACAAGCAATAGGTCGCCCGCTCCATCGTAGGGCTTCAGCCTAGTCATAGTACAGGGTCAGCTTCTCCCCTTTCTTTCCTAGTCCTGAGTTGCAGATCCGTAACAGTTAAAGCCACAAGGGGGACTGTTTTAAGTGACAGGACCTTGAGAGGGACCAAATCCAGAGGTTCAAATGGAAGACCTGTTAGGGCTGATAGAACTAGATTTAGATCCCTTGGCGCTAATTTATGGCTAACAATGGCCATAGATCTTGCAGAGGCTCTAATAAATCGCGCTACCCATGGATTGCGTGCTATGTCTTGATTATTTAGGGCCCCTAGGGCTGCCACCTGGACTTTTAAGGTGCTGGTCACCAGGCCTCGCTCCATCCCCTTCTGCAGAAATTCTAGGATTGCCATAATTGGGACCCCATCCTGGATTTTCACCCCTGAGGTGGACAGGAATTTCCTCCACGTTTTACCATAAGCTCTCGTGGTGACAATTTTCCTAATCTTTTACAGGGTGGAGACCAAATTTGGTGAAAACCCTCTATCCCTTAACATTCCCTTTCAAATTCCATGCTGTAGATTCGCTGCCTGAGGGTGGATCACCGGTCCCTGAGAAAGTAGGTCCAGTAATTCCGGTAGAACCTAAGGATTTGTGTTATACATCATCCTCAGCCAGGAGAACCAAGTTCTTTGTTCTTCATCCGGATCTCTCAGGTATGCTGAACTGAAGGTTCCCCATCAGGGACAGGAAACAAACTGATGTGAGGAAGAGATACCTGTCACGCTGTCTAATGAGATGTAACAATGTCAGTAAACTATTCTTACAGGGACAACACTCTAAACAACATACAGTTTAGCAACTTCAACATGTAAGTATAGAATAGATTTACCTGACACGATATCCGTTGAACTCAGGGATAATCTTGAGGACTTGTAAAGCTGTAACCGGAAAGAGGTGGACCGGGGTCTAACCTGACCCTAAACTGGGGTCCTAACTAATCCCTCACCTTGGAGGTACTGATAATGGTTCAGAGGTCCAAGTCTCCAGCCTAATCCTGTCTCCTATCAATCCCTGAATACCACCACAGGGATATGGGCAGATATCAACTAAATACACAATTTAAACATATAAGACAGACAGGAGTAAACACAGACTTGCATACACACACAAGCATAGAAGAAACATAAATGGTCTGGGATATAAAACTCTAAGCAATGTGAGCTAAATCAACTAAGGAGAACTCAACTTGAGTCTATACAGGTACAATCCTATTTGTGGTCTGCATGGAGATTTCACTGGCAACTCCCAAAGCAGACAACCAGAGATTTAAAGGAAACCAATCAACAAATAATCAATTGCAGCTGGGAGAAACTGCACCCATTGCCAGAACCGAGCACAGACAGAATTAACTCCCTAACTGCCAAACACAAAGAAACAGCTACTCAGCTGTGAGAAGTCAGAATGTGCAACCGCGACGATCTTCGTGGCGATGCACACATGACAATACCGCTCTTTTATCTGTAGGTTTCCTGTCCCTGAAGGGCAAATCCCCTCTCTCCGTGGTGCTGTCATGGGGGAAGGAGAAAAGTGCTTGCATACAGTATAATGGGCCCCACATAGTCCTCCATACAGTATATTGGGGCCCTGCATTGCTTTCCATACAGTGTAATGGCCCCACATAGTGCTCCATACAGTGCAATGGCCCCACATAGTGCTCCATACCGTATACTAGGCCCACATAGTGCTCAATACACTATAATGGGCTTCACATAAAAAAAAATACACTCCTTTTTTACCATTCTCCCGCTGATCCGGTCTCTTCATGGTGTCTTCATATGCTCTGCACGCCTCAGTACAGCGGGCACGTTGTAATGACGTCATCGCGCCCGCTGCACTGAGAGGTCAGATGCACAGGGGGAATGATGAGAGAGGAAGCGTCATCTGATGCTCCCTCCTCCAGCATTGCTTTCAACTGTATCGGCATGTCGGATGCTGATGTAGTTGAAAGTGTGATGTCAGGCGGGAGACCAATCCTGCGTTGCAGGCCAAATATAATCACACAATGGGCCAGATTTGGCCTGTGGGCCAGAGTATGACATGTGTAAGGTATACAGTTTTAGGGTTTCTTAGATTAGTTTCTTAGCATATTGACATGTTTCTATATGCTTTTTCAGATATGCCTTGCTCTTGCATTAACAAACCGGATAGTTTTTGCTCCATATGCCTAGAAGCCACTTTTGGGTCACAAAGACAAAACTTGACTACCATGATAAGGAAAGCTTGCAACCTGTATTTTGGCTGCAGAATTGGAGATCAGGACAACAGTTTGACTCCATACATATTCCGCGATAGATGTGCATCACGTTTTACCCAGTGGTTGCATGGGAAGAGCCCCAATGATCTGGAGAGAGCCAACTGATCACACTACCAATTGCTAGTTTTGCACGGTGCATCCCATTAGGAAAGGAGTTTCAAGAAAGAAGTGGCCTTTACAGTATCCAGACATTCCATCTGCAATATGCCCCGTACCACTTGCAGAAGAACTGCTGGTTCCAAAAGCACCAGAAACATTTTCAGTCAAGTCAAGACTTTCTGTCAGCAACCTCAACTGAACAACACCTTATAACACCAAGTGAAGTGAACAATCTTGTTAGACATTTGAATCTGCCCAAGAGTAAGGCTGAGCTCTTCCCAGCTACAGCAGTAGAATCTCCTAGTGGGCGATGTTCGGATTTCTTAGTTCCGCAACCATGATAAAGATCTTGTCCAATAATTCTTCATGGTGGGCGATCTTGTGGCATGCAACATCATCAGCAGTTTAATGAATGCTCTGAAGATAATTCAGAATCCAAAAGGAATGGAGGCTTTTCATTGATTCATCCAAAACAAGCATGGAAACGGAGATTACCCATATGGTGTTCTGCAATGTGTGGTATATAAATATCCAAAAAGAGAAATGGACAATAGAGCAATATACCAGCAATATACCAAAAGTATATGTTTTAGTTTATTGCAAATATTAATCATACAAATATAATAGAAATAGGTAAAAATAAACAATTAAAAATACAAAGGGTGGCGACACCTTAGTGCCATGTCCAGTTCATAAGGGACTGATGTTGACTAACCAGAGATTGTCCTCAATAAAATTTTCACTGCACAATCCGTAACAATCCCGAAAAGAAGGAAGAATTGGAAGCATTTAAAGAGACCAGGATGGATGAACACAGAACTTAATCACTTGTTAAAAAGGAAAAAAAGAAATGTATAT
Organism: Oophaga pumilio; assembly: GCA_009801035.1. Classification (NCBI taxonomy): domain Eukaryota; kingdom Metazoa; phylum Chordata; class Amphibia; order Anura; family Dendrobatidae; genus Oophaga; species Oophaga pumilio. The sequence continues at coordinate 19,250 of VIAB01034571.1, forward strand.
TAAATAGAAAGAGGGGGGCATACCTAAAGAAGAATATAATGCTGTTTGCATGGAATGCAGGGCAAGTGTTAGAAGAGCTAAAGCCAGTAATGAAGTGAGGCTTGCAATGGAGAACAAAAGCAGTAAAAAGGATTTTGGGGTATGTGAAAAGCAAAAGAAAAGTCAAAGATGCTATAGGATTTTTACAGGATGAAAAGGGTGAAGTGGTCATAAATGATGTTGCGAAGGCTGAACTTTTAAATTCCTTTTTTTGCATCTGTGTTCTCTAAGAAAACAATTGTAACATCAATTGATCTTCACTGTGCCATTGAAGGAATAAAATAATTTACACTACCTATAAACAGAAATGAACAGAAACTACCTATAAACAGAAATGAATTTAAATCTCCTGCTCCAGATGAATTACATTTTGGGGTACTGAAGAGTTAGCAGAGGAAATTGCAGAACCTTTTGCCAGAATCAGTAGCGTAGCTACCGGGGGGGCAGAGGGGGCGATGGCCCCAGGCCCCGCGCTCTGAGGGGGCCCACCCGGAGCTACGCTACTGTAACTGTATCGGCTGTATCGGCATCTAGCCGATACAGCTGACCGCAGTGTGAGAGAAGGAACGAGCGCTCCTTCTCTCCCATAATCCCCCTCTCAGCGTCTGACAGCAGGCGCGATGATGTCACTGCCCGGCGCCGCTGTCAGACGCTGAGAGGGAGAGCAGTGAACAGCACAGGAGCCGGGAGCAAGAGAGGTGAGTACTGGATTTATTATTTTTGTAATGGGGCTGCATTATATTACAGAGACTCCATATGGGGGCTGCATTATATTACAGGAGCTCCCTATGGGG
>VIAB01034576.1:15444-28298 GCA_009801035.1 Oophaga pumilio
TACATGCTGTGTGACAGGTCCCAACGACCGCTGATCGCTGATGTGTCGTTGATGAGATCTTGCTGTTTGGAAGCTAACTAGCAACCATATAGCGATCACACAAACGATCTCGCCAGGTCGTGTCATTGTCGTGATCGCTGGTGTGATCGCTTAGTGTGACAGTACCTTTAGAGTAGATATAGTTAGTATAGGGGTTTTCCAGACTGGGAGGAGTTACAGAGTAGTGTAGTGCAGAGGAATGGGGATATAGTGCAAACACTTGCTGGTTAGTGAGCAGAGCCCAGGCAGCCTTGTCCAGGGCAAGAATCAGTGGAGATGCAGCAGTGAGCAAGGACAGTCTGACAGCTATGGGGATAAGGTTGCTTTGGCAAGAAAGGGCCCCAGGCTGAGTAGCGTATAGGCGGTCACGGCTTAAATGATAACCATTCCGAAGAGGATCCGGGGTCTACGATCGGGACTAGGCGAAGCTGAGACGGTGAGCCTTTTACCTTATCCTTTGATGCCGGAGAAGGGGAATGGGAGGAAGCTCGTGGGCCTAAAGGCATGGACAGGACAGGGATTGTCCAGGAAAGAGCAGTGATTGCTGGAACAGGACAGGGATTGTCCAGGAAAGAGCAAAGATTGCTGGAACAGGACAGGTGTCACGCCATGGCAAGCAGAGCGAGGTTAGTGAATCCAGTTGACCACAGAGGACACTGTGGAAGCTGATCCCTAGGAACCAGCCGGACAAGGATGTCAGATGAATTGCAAGGCTTTATTTAGACTCTTAAACAGGAGAACTCACAAGGGAGAACCCCTAGGGCCGAAACACTGAATTACCCCGGGAGAGCTCCGGCGAGCGAACCCCTTAACAGGGATTGACCCTGCACAACCAAGGACGCTCAAGTACAACGGCTCCAAGACCAGAGGGTCAGACCCAAGATTAACAGTGGAACTGAGAGGAGGACAGCGAGAGGTCCAGGGAACCAGAGAAGGTGAACCAGAAGGTCCAGAGGGATCTGTCAGAGTCCGCAGGTAGATGGTAGGTAGGCAGGGCACCGATACTAGAGGAAAACACTGGGTATTAGCACAAGGCAAGACAAGGCTGAACAAGGAGGCGCTGGTCTAGGAATTGAGAACGGCAACTTAGAACAATGTACAAAGTTGCCCAGGCACCTCCTAAAGAAAATGAGCACCTTAAGTATAGACAGGCCTCTCAGCGATTGGCTGAGAGGTGATTACAGGAAAAGGGTGCACTGGCCCTTTAAATCACTTGACAGTGGCGCGTATGCTTGCTCCCCTGCAACTCCAGAGTGAGGAGGTGAAGGAGACAAGTTGGGAAGATGAAGCAGTCCAAGGGAACATTGCGGGAGCGCGGATAAGGTAAGTAAGATTGAGGGAACAGGGGAATGCCTGCAGCCAGATGGGGCCCGATCTCCCAGTATCCTGAAAACGAGTCCCACCGACCGGGTCGTTACAGCAGGGATTGTCCGGGAGGAGCAGAGAATGCTGGAATAGGACAGGGATTGTTCAGGAAGAGCAGTGATTGTCAAGAGGGCACAGGGATTATCCAGAAAGAGCAGGGATTGCTAGGAAGACAGGAAAGTTCTAGAAATGTCACTCTGTATGCACTGTGCCGTATCTGTACTGAAAACCCTACTGATAAGTAAAGTTAACCTGTTAGGAATGGACACTGTCTCTGGAGTTGTTTATGACAGGGGTCCCCAACCACCGGTCCGCGGACCGGGACCGGGTAGTTGGAGTTTTTTTGCTGGTCCGCGGTGCCAGATACCTGCACTGGTGGTTCATTATCCCCGAGGCGCGAATGCTGTGACACACAGGGAGCCGGCTGCTGTAGCATTGTAGTGACAGCTGCAGCCGCTGCCTTCTAGAAGACATCATTACTCACCCTCCGTCCCTGCATCTCTATCCCGGCACGGCAGCTTCTTCAGGTGCTGAGCGGTCACATGGTACCGCTCATTAAGGTCATGAATATGGATGCGACTCCTCTCCCATAGGCGTGGAGCGCATATTCATGACCTTAATGAGCGGTACCACATGACCGCTTCACACAGGAAGAAGCTGAAGCGCCGGGATAGAGATGCAGGGACGTTCAGCGATGGTGCGAGGAGAGTAAGTATGACGGGGGAGGACGAGGAAGCCCAGCGGAGCCCAGCCATGCATACAAGATAGGACAGGTGAGCAATACATACAAGGATGGGAGGAGGGGAGCCGAGCCATGCATACCAGATGGGACCGAGAGAGTCATGCAAATAAGGATGGGAGGGGGAGCCGAGTCATGCATACAAGATGGGACCAAGGGAGCCATGCATACAAGGATGGGGGGAGCCGAGCAATGCATACAAGATGGGACCGGGGGAGCCATGCATACAAGGATGGGAGGGGGGAGCCTCGACATGCATACAAGATGGGACAGGGGAGCCATGCATGCAAAGATGTGAGGGGGCAGCCGAGCCATGCATACAAGATGGGACAGGGGAGCCATGCATACAAAGATGGGTGGGGGAGCCAAGCCATACATACAAGATGGGACCGGGGATGCCATGCATACAAGGATGGGAGAGGGAAGCAGAGCCATGCATACAAGATGGGACCGGGGGAGCCATGCGTACAACAGCAGGAGCCGCACAGAGCTGGACAGGATAGGGGGAACCACACATACCGGAATAGGAATGAGGGGACAATGCATACCTGGCTTATACTTGAGTCAATAAGCTTACCCAGTTTTCCATGGAAAAATTAGGTGCCTCAGCTTATACTCAGGTCGGCAAATACTCGAGTATATACGGTATATATATATCAATCAGTACTTTGTGGGGCCATCATACTATACCTGGGGGATTATATGTGTGGGACATCATACTATACATGGGGGGATTATATATGTGGGACCATCTTGCGATACATGGGGGATTATATGTGTGGTGCCATCATGCTATATATGGGGGATTATACAGTATGTGTGGGACCATCTTGCGATACATGGGGGATTATATGTATGGTGCCATCATGCTATATATGGGGGATTATACAGTATGTGTGGGACCTTCTTGCGATACATGGGAGATTATATGTGTGGTGCCATCATGCTATATATGGGGGATTATACAGTATGTGTGGGACCATCTTGTTGTACATGGGGGATTATATGTGTGGTACACCTTTTGAATATTTGTCAAATTTTCTTAAACCATGATTAAAAAATAATCAGCATGTACAGTATTCCAGTACAATCTTTTCTAAATGCTCAATGCTCCATTTCCTTGTAGGTTCCAATCATCATCAGCAGTGACTGTCATCAGTAGCAGTAGCCATCTTTCAGCGTTAGGGGCACACTACGCCTCCGCCTCAAACCTTTGTAAAATTAGTAAAACCTATGGTGAGTTGAGTCACATTCACATTATAAATGTTATAATTAAATGATAAGTATGAACTACTAACTACAACTGTGTCCATAGCCCCACCCCCATATGACCAAAGCCCCGCTCCTGCCCCACCTCCATCCCCGCCCTTCCAGGCCATGGAAGAATGGTCTTGTTTGAAGCCAGTCCCTGGTGCAAAAAAGGTTGGGGACCACTGGTTTATGAGACCCATGGAGCTGAAAATGGAATAACAGAAACAGAGGAGACTCCGGCAGTAAATGTGAGTGTTCTGTTGCGCATGCTGCACATACAGCAGAAGGGACATTATGTTTCATCTGTGGGGCACAAGGGTGTGGGAACACTACAGCTCATTGCCATAACTACCACCCTGGCCGCCTTACAGAATTGGCATAGTCGGCAGGATAGCGATGCCTTATATGCAGAGAGTGGAGGAGTTTTGAGAAGAGATGGTGGCCGCTAGAGACTTAAATATGGTGCCGAATACTGACATGAAGATGGCGGTCAGTGGCGCGAAAGATGGGAGCGGTGCCGCCCAACATGGGCGTGCTAAGCAGAAAAGGGTGTGAAAACCAGCTCAGCAGAAGCAGTGGTCTGAGCCGAGGCCATGTCCCTAGTGACTGGTGCCAGCCTGAGATGGGCGCTGTGAAAGAAGAACCAATCCCTGCAGCAGATACCTGAGGAACGGGTGGAGCAGTCGGAAGTGGCTCCACTCACGAACGCGTGGGGTCTGGAAGAGAAGGACGTGGTATCCGGAAGAGAGGTACCATTGTTGAGCGAGTCACGAGTCTTCATGCAGTGGCGGAGTATGTCTTTCTGCGGAGGAATCAGGCGGCAGGACTGGGAGTGGTCCGTGGCCCAGGAGGCTGGTGGACAGCGAAACTAAAACATTGGTTCCCGTTTGACTGGCCGGTGAGGAAGATCATTGGGAGCCAGAGCACTGCGGATGTGGAGAATCCTGAGCCAGAGCGGCCGGAAGAAGCGGTCGGGAAAGCAGAAGCAGTGGATAGAGGGACAGTCGTAGCTGTGATCCTGAGTTCGCACGGCGGCAGTGGAGGACCGTCTCAGCCGGATGCAATCACAATGAGTGCGACGCTTACCCCCTCCCCAGTTCCGATGCCTTCTTCGGTCTCTGCATATCCCCGCGGCGGCTACTCAGATGAGCCTCGGACTCCCATAGCAGAATGCGGCCCACTATTCTGGTCGCTAAGAAACAAAGACAGTAAAGAGTAGAGGAGGCCCCTTTAAGTGGACATGTTATGCTAATTCCACCAAATGGAAGCAAGCAAGACACTGTTCCTCATCTCCTGCAGGGCAAGGAGCCCTGAGTGTCACCAGGACCAGGTGCGGGTGCAGTTGTGTGACCTTTGTTTTTCCCCCTCCTCCAAGTCTCTTTGTGCACGATTGCGCACCCCCTGCTGGATTACGGGACCAAAACCCTGAAGGGGTTAATCACCTTCTGCAACCAGAATGGACTGTGTGTGGCTGCTTTAAGTCCTGTGCTGTTTTAACCCTGATCTGTTGTTGTTTTAACCCTGGACTGCCCCTGAGAGCATAGAAGCAGTGCACTTATTTTAAAAGGCCCGTACTCTGTTAAAGGAGGGAGGGGGGAAACAACTGATCAGGAGGACCCAAGGAGTGAGCTGGATCAGGACTGTATGGACTGTTGGAGCGGTAGTGAGTTGGCCACTGAGCTACCGTGTTTGTTTACATGGACTTCCGGTGTTTGGATACCTGGAGCAGGAAAAGGACTGGCCCATGGGGCTGGAATGTTGCCAGTGCACGGGTCCCAGGAACAAGGGGACTGGGGTCAGGCGGACCCATCTTAAAGGAACTTGAACTCTTTGTTCCAGGGTTCCAACCAAGTGGAACCAAGGTCATGATTGACCCACAAGAAGCGTTGGACTAAGACTGTATTAACTTTATTAATGCTTTAAAAAAAGTTAACAGTTTTAAGTTTACAGGTGCCGCCATGGTCAGGGATGACCATATTTTTGAAGAGAGGAGTGTAAGGAGGTGATGGAGACCGTCATGTGCTTTCCCCTCTCTGGACTTTGTTCACATTTATTACATGCGGTTCCATAGCATTTACAAGTGTTAATTTGTTCATTTCCTGCAATGTGAATGTATTTGATATGTGTTATGTACAGAATAAGGGATAGAACTGAAGGTAGAGATAGGGAATAAGAGTCTGAGAGTAGATATAGTTAGTATATGGGTTTTCCAGACTGGGAGGAGTTACAGAGTAGTGTAGTGCAGAGGAAAGGGGATATAGTGCAGACACTTGCTGGTTAGTGAGCAGAGCCCGGTCAGCCTTGCCTGGGGCAAGAAGCAGTGAAGATGCAGCAGTGAGCAAGGACAGTCTGATAGCCGTGGGATGGGAAGCATGGTGGCTCAGTGGTTAACACTGCAGCTTTGCAGTGCTGGGGTCCTGGGTTCAAATTCCACCAAGGACCACATCTGCAAGCAGTTTGCATGTTCTCCCCATGTTTGCGTGGGTTTCCTCCGGGTACTCTGGTTTCCTCCCAAAGACATATGGTAGGGGAATCCAGATTGTGAGCCCCATCGGGGACAGTGCCAATAGTGTCTGTAAAGCTCTGTGGAATTAATGGCACTATATAAAGGACTATAATAAATAAGGTTTCTTCGGCAAGAAGAGGCTCCAGGCTGAGTAGCGTGTAGGCGGTCACCAACTTAAACAATAACCATTCTGAAGAGGATCTGAGGTCTACGATCAGGACTAGGCGAAGAAGAGATGGCGAGCCTATTACTTTCTCCTTTTGAGGTCAGATAAGGGGAATGGGAGGAAGCTGGTGGGCCTAAAGGCATGGACGGGACAGGGATTGTCCAGGAAAGAGCAGTGATTGCTGGAATAGGACAGCGATTGTCCAGGAGGAGCAGAGATTGCTGGAACAGGACAGAGATTGTCCAGGAATAGCAGTGATTGCCAAGACAGGACAGGGATTGTCCAGGAAGAGAAGGGATTGCTAGGAAGACAGAAAGCTCTAGAAATGCCACTCTGTATGCACTATGCCGCATCTGTACTGAAAACCCTACTGATAAGTAAAGTTAACCTGTTAAGAATGAACACTGTCTCTGGAATTGTTTATGCGACCCATGGAGCTGAAGATGGTATGACAGAAACAGAGTAGACTCCAGCAGTAAATGTGAGTGTTCTGTTGCACATACTGCACATACAGCAGAAGGGACATTATGTTTCATCTGTGGGGTGCCAGGGGGTGGGAATGTGAGGGGCAGAGCCAGGACCATAGTCGTGGCTGAGGCTAGTGGCTCTGGCATGCCCTAGCCCTATCACATGAAAATAATATCCATTATACTGCATACCTGTGGCTTCACCTTCTGCACTGTCAGGGTCTCCTCTACGTTGCTGGAGACTTCCTCTGTCTGGTTGCACAACTTTTAAACAAACAGCTTTACTCTCTGGTTTTCGCAGCACATCCATATTCATTACCGCATCAACATCAGATTTCAGGCAATGCAACTCTTCCTCTTTCCCTGTACTCCTCTCTCTGTCACATAGCACATTCCCATGTCAGACCATATCATACGATTCCTCAGCGTCCTCCGTGTTTAGCTTTCCTACGGTTAGGTGTTCCCTTGTCTGTTTTGCCCCAGACATGAGGGCATCAGCACACAAAGTCAGCTGCCACATGGTGAGCGACCTGACCTTCTGTACTGTCGTAACTTCTCCTGCAGCTCTTCCTATGGCCTTCAGTACATAAGGGGGTCTTGCCATCTCACACGGTAAAGCAGCGTCCTCCCTGTCCAAACTCACTGTGCTTGGTGGCTCCCTCAGCCGTTTTGCCCCGGATCTGAGGGCATCAGCCCATGTGATAAATTGCCACATTATGGAGCCACCTGCGTCCCTGTCCTGTCCTTTCCTTCAGCCTCTGTTCCTTCGCTGCTAAATCCACTGCTGCTAGGCTGTACTTCTGCCCCCCCCATGGGCCCTGGATGCCTGGGATTCTCCTTAATAATGTTATGGGGATACTGTGGCATCCTGGGCATTGAGCCCTTGTGGACTGCACGGGCCTCCTGGCCCTACTAAATCTAATCAGGAAGTCCTTCCAGCTTTATCCAGTGACCACTCCTATAATGAGCTATATGCAGTACTGTGTGGAACTCCTATCTAATACTAAGTAGACCAGAATGGCCCCCATCTAGTGGCCTAACTGAGGTACTACACATTCCCTATTAAAACTGTACACAAAATGGCACTAGATACAATACAGCAATAAATACGTTACCAGACAACACTATACATATAGACAGATAGCATATTGACATTCAGGGCAGTTTCTACATTAAGTAAGGTAGTGGAGTATCACACGGTCCCGGTACAGCCCTTACATCCCCCGTTCCTTTAACAATGGTTGTCTCTGACCATCAAACTCTGAATAAGAGTATTTTCTCCTTTAAGAGGTGCCTGGCTCACAGTCCTTCAGGTAAAACCTCAAGTCCTGTAGAGTGGGCACACACATATGTACAGGGTGACCATTTTCATTGGGACTACAGTCCTTGGGGGTGAACCCCCCGTTCTTTGTGGAAAGTATGGCCCGTAAAAACACATGTGAGCTGTACGCTCACCTGCTACACACAGTCCATTATTTTTTCAGTCCACGAACACGTACCCCATTTTCTTCATATAGAGCACTGCCCTTTAACCTGTCCCTCAAGTAAAGTCTATTGCCGCAGCTGCACACAGTTTGCTCCACAGTCCACGGGCCCATTACTCTGCAGAGGCAAAGTCCTGTTGATTCAACAGCAGGGGAAATCAACAGTACAACGGGGAAAAAATACCACTCATCCGTGGCCCATAACGGTCACACTGCACCTGACTGTGGTGCTTCAAGGTTCCTTGGCCCACAGGGACTCGACACAGTCCCGTTTTTTCCATTGATTCAGTGCAACAGGCGCAACTTTGCAAAGGAGGAATATATTTTCTTTTTTTTTTAAACGGCATCCACTTAACAGCTGCATGTACCCCGTGCTGCTCCACTCCACATCGGGCTCTGTGCCTGTACTCCAGTAGACGGCCCTGCAGCCTCAGGTATCGTGTCCACCTGCCGCCACAATGACAGAAGAGAGACAGAACCCGGCCATTCATTAACTGGGAAACAGGGGGTTGATTGCGCCTGCTCCAGGCCCGCATATAACTCCAGGTGATGATGTGACAGGCTGAGAGGCACGGGACTGCTACGCAGGGTCTCACTACCCGGGATGGGAGGCCGGGTGACAGGCTGGGCATCTGGTGTGAGGGACTGGGGCATGGACCAGCCTTCCAGGGTCAAGGACTGAGGTGCATTCACTGCCTCCAGCTCCTGCCGCTTGCCCCACGAACATTGGATCCTTCAGCGGACACAGCTGTGCACTCTGGCTCCTCAGATTGAAGTTCCGGCTTGGCCTTCACTTCCGGAGCGGGCTCCTCCGAGGCGGTCGCTGTTTCCGGTCCCCGCTGAAACTGAAGCACTGGCTCCAGCCAAAGAGATTCCGGATCCCGATGATGTTCCGGCTCCGCCAGCCGCCGGCAGTACTCCTCCACAGGTATAGGGAACCGGTCGGTCCGGACTTCATCTGCGACTCCTCTCAGTCATCCAGGTCAGGACTTTTCCTCCTCCGTCTGTCGCCATCTCCTAGGCCGCCGCAGCTGAACACGATATTTTTTTCTGGGCCCCACCTATTCCAAGTTGGGGTTGTGTTATGTTTCGGTAACTGAGGAGTGCAGGAAAAAAGGCAATACACCAGAGAAGTTGGAAACTATGAGATTGCAGTACCCTGACTAACCACCGCAACTAGAGGCAGCCGTGGAGCGTTCCTACGATGGTCCTAGACGCCTCGTCACAGCCTGAGAAACTAACTACACCTACAGATAGAAATAGGAAAGCTATCTGCCCCGGAGCAGAACCCCAAAGTCAATAGGAAGCCCCCAAACATGTAATGGCGGTTAGACAAGAGGAAACACAAACACAGTAAGAAAATAGTATGAGCAAATGCTGGGGCCCAAACTATCTAAATAGAAAAGGATAGGAAGGGTACTTACTGCAATCTCTAAAAACCCTGAAAACAAACCAACAATACTAATTTCAAAAACACCTGAGATCACACGACCTCTGCCACCTAAATTAGCTCTCTGGTGAAGCAAAAGGAAAACAGCAGCCACTGAAAAAACTGGAAAAAGCAAAAGAACTTACATCAGTGGCTGTACAAAACTGAGAGGGCAAAAGCCCCCAGAAGGGACCAGAAGGTCCCCACAGAAAAGCAGGACAAAATACAAAAATATAGCAAAAACACAAAATAAGAAAATGTCTTATCTGAAAGCAGGAGATGCAGACACGACACAGCAGGCTACAAGGGAAACTGGAAAGAAGGATTCAGACCAGAACAATTGGTCACCGGCAACCCTGATGGGGAAATGACTCCCTTATATAAGTCCAATCCGTGGCACCTGATTCCCAGTCTTCACAATCCTCATTAGTACCGCTTGTAACCACCAGAGGGAGCCTCTGCTCAGAACTCATCCCAAACCAATTCACAACAGGGTTGCTTCCAGCCACTCCACCCATTGCGCAGCATTTGGTGGTAGAGGGTGGGGTTTTAGTTTTCTTTGGCGCACCCTCCATGGTTGGGAAAGGGACATTGCTGGACAAGTTTTCACGCCATCTCTGCAGTGTCACGCCCACAAAGGGTGTCATCATGGTTGTTATTTTCCTTTTTGGTGCTAAACGCTGCCATCTTCATGGCTGCCATCTTGGCCACAATCAAGGTGTCAGTCCCAATCACATTTTTCAAAGCTTCGGTCACATCTGAGATACTTGTCACTTCCAGAGCATCAATTTCACGGCATCCATGCACCCAAGGTTGAGGGATCCTGCCGCACTACGCCAAGTGTGAGGGGCAGAGCCAGGACCGTAGTCATGGCTGAGGCTAGTGGCTCTGGCTTGCCCTGGCCCCCATCACATGAAAATAATGTCCATTACTCTGCATACCTGTGGCTTCACCTTCTGCACCATCAGGGTCTCCTCTACATTGCTGGAGACTTCCTCTGTCTGGCTGCATACAAACTGAGATACAGTCCATTTCAACTTTTAAACAAACGACTTTACTTTCTGGTTTTCGCAGCATATCCATATTCGTTACAGCATCAACATCAGATTTCAGGCAATGCAACTCTTCCTCTTTCCCTGTACTCCTCTCTCTGTCACACAGCACGTACCCGAGTCGGACCGTATCATATGGTTCCTCAGCGTCCTCTGTGTTCAGCTTTCCTACGGTTAGGCATTCCCTCATCTGTTTTACCCCAGACATGAGGGCATCAGCCCACAAAGTCAGCTGCCACATGGTGAGCGACCTGCCCTTCTGTACTGTCGTGACTTCTCCTGCAGCTCTTCCTATGGCTTTCAGTACATTACGGGGTCTTACCATCTACTACTTCTGCCCCCGTGGGCCCTGGATGGCTGGGCTTCTCCTTAATAACTTTACTGTGATACTGTGGCATCCTAGGCATTGAGCCCTTGTGGACTGCACGGGCTCCCTGGTCCTACTAAATCTAATCAAGAAGTACTTCCTGCCTTATCCACAGAGACCCCTCCTATAATTAACTATATACAGTACTATGTGGAACGCCTATCTATTACTAGGTAGACCAGAATGTCCCCCATCTAGTGGCCTAACTGAGGTACTACACTTTCCCTATTAAAACTGTACACAAAATGGCACTAAATACAATACAGCAATAAATACGTTACAAGGCAACACTATACATACAGACAGATAGGATTTTTATATTCAGGGCAGTATCTATATTAAGGAAGGAAGTTGAGTATCACACGGTCCCGTTACACTCCTTACAGGAACATTACAGCTCGTTGCCATGACTACCACCCTGACCACCTTACATGTGCACACTGGGGGAAAAATGCTACTAATTCTTTGATGTCCTGTCTCCATTTGGATCAACAATTGAAATGAGAATGGAATTTAACATTTCATTTAACTTCAGAATACCTAATGAGAAGAGAAGAGTGAGCCCAAGATAAGACTTTCTGGCAAATTTTTTTCAAGGCTAGCGAACATCCTTTAGGTGGAGAATAATAATAAAAAAAGATGGTAGCAAGGATATGTTCAGGGTCAAATACAGGTCATGGCAGATCTTCAGAGGCATCACAATGATCAAATATCCTGCATAGTGTGTCAGCCCTATAGTTTTACTTGGCTGGATGGTAGGTGATGAAGTCAAACAATGAGAAAAAGAGTGACCATTGACCATGGTGGGGATTCAGCCTATTGGTTGACTGAAGATATTCCAGATTGTTGTGGTCAGTATAGAGGCCAATGGGGACCTAACTTCTTCAAGTACATTGTGACACTTCTCTAGAGCTAAAATTATGGCTAAGGGTTTATGGTCGCCAATGGTATAATTATGTCCTGTTGGTGAAAAATTTCTTGGAGAAGAATGCAGAAATGTCTTGATCCACTGGAATTCTATGAAAGAACTGCTACTAATATACAAATGGAAGAGGCATCTACTTCAGTGAAAAACAGTCTACTGACATCAGAATAGTTTAGAACAGGAGCAATAGATTGAGATGGAATGCAAACAAACTGTCTAGCATGGACATTGCATATAATCAACATTGATACAGTTGCTGTGCGCATGCTCCGTGACGTCACAGGGTGCGAGTTCACCTGCATATGCACAGTGATGCGTGCAACGACAGTGGAGGAGGTGACCGGAAGTGTACGGAACTTTCTGGGGAGCATTCGCCGCTGTCATCGGCGCTTTACTAGGGCATATTTAAACAGTCAGTTCGGGACATTCCATCATCCCTTTGGACAAAGCTGATAAGTGAAACCCACATCAGGGGCCGCGGGGAGAGTGACAGCTGCTGAGACATGCCCATGGGTAAGCAGATAGGAGTTGTTGATGACGGGTCCTTTATTTGATGCACACATTGCACTTTATCCTTATTGCTCTAATTGCTGTGCTGGTATTAAGTGATTTCCTGGATCTGCCTTCTATATTGTCATCTGTCTTCCCTCCTTGCCTACCTCCATGCCTCCTGCATATGTCTCCATTTTTACCTGGATACATGTCTTTCATTTTATATGTGAGTCTTTTGTGAATTAATAAAAACTGGATGCGTTTTTGTTCATAACTCTTGGTGGTTTACGGCTTACTCCGATTCTTTAGTTTTCTAACTATATAATCAACATATCAGCAAACATCATTCTTCAGTGGCCATGCATTACTGTTTTGCAAAAATAGCAGAAAATAAGCTGTAGGAGATAATATGAGAGGTAAATATTAGTCTTGCAAGAAGAGTCAATACTTCAGACAACAGTTTATGATTCTGGGCCTACTCAATTTATGTCTGGCATATTTAAGAAAAAATGCTGTGCCGTCACAGCATAGTTAGACATTTAGTCAGACCCAGTAGCGTAGCTACCGGGGGG
>VIAB01034578.1:0-12202 GCA_009801035.1 Oophaga pumilio
CCGACTCGACCCTCCCGGAGGCAAAGTCACTCATCTCTAATCACATGCACACTTACACGGATGAACAAAAAGATAACAATGTTTAGAACTTTTGCCTTTCAGGCTCCATATCTCACCATCTACTACTTCTTCAGACTACCATCACTTTATAGACAATCATCTTGGATATCTCAAACATATATTTGACTTGCAACTATTTAGCATATGATTAGTTATGCAAATTCTTGTCATGTCACTGAAATGTTACTGTTTTGCTCATAAAATCTAAATTTTGATTTTTTATTGGTTTGTTATTATTTTGTAAATCCACCTTTGGCTTTCAACACTGTCTGAATCCTTCTGGGCATGCTCTAGTTAAAATTCAAGCATGACTTAATCGAAATCTGATCCCAGATCTACAGGTTCCCAAAGTTGGTGGTTGGTGTGATGTTGCCTTGTGAAAGCCTCTTTATGTCATTGCCAAATGGTCCCCACTCCCCAAACTAATCTCTGGCTATCAGTGCATGTGTAAGGAGGGCAGGGTGGTAGTCATGGCGAGGAGCTGCTGCATCGCCACACCCTGACTCCTCACAGAGGAAACATAAAGTAGAGCACTCATTTTAGATTCAAGGGTTCTACCTGCTTCAGCCATCCGGGCTCCCGATTCCCGATTCTCACAAATTACTCCAGACTCTAGAATCCATGTCCATGCTTAACAGTTTTACTTTTCTTAGCAACAGGGTTCTTATTACTGATGCAACACAGTTCTCATGCAATGACATTCCTAGTGCTTTCCATGGCAATCTCTGCTTTTCCCGGCAATCTCTGCCTAGTCCGACAATCTCTGTCTTCTCCTGGCAATCTCTGCCCCACTGGACAATCCCTCTCCCATCTGACAATCTCTGTCTCTCCTGGCAATCTCTGCCTCACTGGACAATCCCTGTCCTGTCTTACCATCTCTTTCTCTCCAGGCAATTTCTGCCTCGCTATACAATCTCTGTCCCTTCAATGATGTCTGTGCCTTTAGGTCCACCATCTTCCTCCCATTCCCCTTGTCTGATTTCAATCCGGTTTCCATAGAAAAAGGTAAAAGGTTCGCCCATCTCAGCTCTGCCTAATCCCGGCAGTAGGCCCCGGATCTTCCTTGGAATGGTTATCATTTAGGATGGTGACCACTTGCATGCCACTCCAGTCTGGAGTCGCTTCTTGCCTATGCAACCTTACCCTCATGGCTATCTGACTGTCCACTGCTGCATCACAACTCCCTCTAAACCAGAAAGTCCCTCACTATAGCTCCTGTTCTGTACTACACCCAGCTGTAACTCCTCCCAGTCTAGAATATCCCTTGTGCTAACTATACTATTCTAGCACTCTCATTCTCTATCTCTAGTATGCCCCCACTATTCTCCTGTGCTATTGCTACCTTCTTCTCTAACCCTAATCCTATGCACAATGCATGTAAAGCACATACACATTACAGCAACAGTAGATGAATACATTAACAGTCATAGACAATATGGAACCACACTCAATTTAATGTAAACATTGTACAAAGAGGTGGAGGCATATGACAGTCTCTGTCATCCCTCTTACACATGCAAGATAAAAATGTGACCCATCGCTGAAGAGGAATAGACCTCTATTCCAGCTTTCAATGCCATCCTTTTCTGCACCATGACAGCATTTGAGAGCAGTGGGGTGAGATTACTCAAACACCTGCAGGAACACTTGTAGCTGGATATCTGTCATGTGGTCCAATGTTATGCAAACGCCTACTGATAGTTACTATAGACTGTTTGACATCTTAGGCTTGCCATTCATTTGTCCAATTACACATACAGGACAGAATTTTTCTATCATGCAACCAGTGGTGTGGACATTTCTTCAAAGTGTGTCTTGAGCCAATTTTCAACATGACAACCCCTGGCCGCATTTTGCTCTTGCAACTGTGAGCAGCCTGCATGACCTAAATGTGCTTCCATGGCCTGCAGCATCTCCAGACTTATCTTCCATCAAGCACATCTGGAACATCATTGGTCAGCAATTGCAAAGGGAGCTGCCAGCAGCAGATCTTGTTAATTTGTGCATTGAATTTAGTATGGCAGATCATTCCTCAGACAATTATCAATAACTTCACTGATAGTATGTCTGTGCATTTCTGTGTGTGGAACTTGATACTGAACAATTTGACATGTTTTGAAAATGTTTCCATTTTTTCATCATTTGCATATCATTAAAATTTGTTTCATAATATTTTAAATTCAATGTTGAGTAGCATAGATTTCTCAGCAAACTCCTATCTATGACTTTATGGTTGACCTACATCTGTGACAGCTGTTGACTATTTGGTGTGCATACATAAAACATGTTTACAATATGTAGGTTGTAAAATAAATTATTCTGGTCATGGTGACATGTTCGTTTATGGTGTCTTCATATGTCTTATTTGTAGTCTTATTTCTGCTTGTTGTCTATCTCAGCATACTACATTTTACACCAGACACAGATAAGCATATGGTTACATCTAAATTTTTCATATTTGTTATAAATTTTGAACATACTTCCAGAGTACTATTCAGTCTGCAGGTGTCTCTAAGGAAGGGCTTGCTGACGTACTGAAATCTGTGGTTCACTAAACATATGTAGCAGACACCATAACGCACTAATAGAAACAACCAATAAGAAGGAACAAGGATAACTAATTGGAAGACCTGCAGGAATATACTAGAAATTTTCATTTTGGAGGCCAATAAAATGTCGGTTGAGGCATTGAGTGAGAAATAGGTACTTCACTGGTGGCTCTGCAAATGGGTCCTTCCATCCTTTCTACATAATCAGTATACAACATATGTCTATGGTGCATAATGTAGAGCAGACTTGGGCAAAGAGCAATCCACAGGCAACATCCGGCTCTCTGGCTATTCTAGTATATAGAGGGCTATAAGGGGACTCATAATATATATTGGCGGCTATGTGGGGCTCATGCTGTAACTAAGAGGCTATGTGGTGCTCATTATGTATATGGCAAGCCATGTTAAAAATAACTACAGGGGAAAAAGAAATTTCACTGCAGCAAAATGGTGCCAATGGCGGCGCCTGCGCAGTAGCCTCTATCTCTAGAACACTGGAGAAGAGCAAAAGAGCAAATGTTGCTCCTATCTTCAAAAAGGGGAAGAAGGTTGACTCAGGGAACTATAGCCCAGTGAGTCTGACTTCTATACCAGGAAAGATCTTTGAACAAATTATTAAACAACATGTATGTAAGTACATGACAGCTGTGGGCTGGTACTCTCAGGCTGGTAAGTGACCATGGATATTGGCCCTTCCAACCTAGAAACAGTAGTCTGCAGCTGTCCTAGAAAGGGCGCCTGTGGACGTTGCATGAGGGGTTCATATTTGTTAGGTTGGTGTCACCTTTGTATTGTCTGGTGACATCAAGCGAAAGAATTAGTAATGTAGAGGCATCTATAAGATAATAATATGGATATTAAAATGAGGACCACCCAAAAAATGACATGGGGTCCCCTATATTTAATAGCCAGCAAAGGTTAGGCAAACAGCTGCAGGCTGATCTCAGTAGCCTAGGAAGAGGCCATGGATATTGGCCCCTCCCAGACTAAAAACATCAGCTCTCAGATGCCACAGAAAAGGCGCATCTATAAGATGCACCGAATCTGGCACTTAGCTTTGCTCTTCCCATTTTCCCTGTTGCGGTGGCAAGTGGGGTGATACTTGGGGAGTTGATTTCACCTTTCATATTGTCAGGTGACATCAAGCCCAGAGGTTAGTAATGGAGAGGTGTCTATAAGATGCCTGAATTACTAACCCCAGTGTCATATTGTAGAAAAAAACACACACCCAGAATAAAGTCCTTTAGTTGAAAGAATGACACAGACTCCTTTAATGAATCTAAATTAAACCATACTTACGCTATCGCCCAGTCCACAGAAGCCAATGTCTCCTGTAACAAAATTAAAATAGTAAACAATATTCCTCACCTGTTTGCAGAGACGATAATAATCCATTTTGTCCCCTGACGGGTCTAGCTCTGCTACATCTAGATGGCAAGGTGCATTGTTGATTGATGCGACAATACAGTCTGCCATCCAGTAGAGACACTGAGAAGCATGTGCTACTCCTATGATCTGACTTACATCACAGCAAGCTTGAGAAAGTTCTCACATTCTTGGTGCCATCATAAAGGTCCTGGGAGTTCACAGCCAATGTACTCAGTTCAACTCACTGACGTCAGCGCGAGCACAGTTACCACTTTTCCCACGGCGCTTGCGCTGATGTCAGTGACTTGAACTGAGCTCATTGGCTGTGAATTCCCAGGACCTTTCTAACGGCACCGCTAGCATGAGAACTTTGTTAAGCTCACGGTGATGTCAGTCAGGTTATAGAAGTTGTAGTGCAGCGGTGTCCACCCTGTGCAGGGATGAGGCAGTGACCTAGGAAAAGTTCAAAGCAAAGTCTCTTTTAATAACACAGAGTAGTCACAAATAAAAGAAGTAAATCAGATCCTCCGAATCACAGCCTGGAAACAAAGACAGTACGTGACTTGTTGTCGTGGGCGACAGCACCGGTGTGTATGCTGGGGGGTGTCAGGCCTTTTGGCTCCTCTTGGATCTGTGTTGCCTCACATCGTTGAGCTCTGCAGAATATACTGCTCTGCCTGCATGCAAGACAAAAACTGACATAGCCAAACCCTTCCTGCAGGGTTTTTCTCTCAAACTGGAATCTGTGGCCATAGGCCATCTGCAAGACCCGGCCTGGAGGAAATGGACCGACCCCATTTCCTTCCTGAAGACCATTTAAAGAATAAAAGCCCATACTGGCTTTTCCTGAACAATGCTCAGGCCAAATAGCTTGACCAGATCCACGCTTACTTTTATTTTGCCCTGTGACTCACAGGCGTCCTGCTGTGACCACAAGGCACTCCAGTGGGTCTAACAGGCCTCCGTCCGTATCCTGGGGGATACATATTGACCCTCACATATGATCCCCTTCCCTGCCTCACAGAGTTCACCGCGAGATAAAGCAGCATTAGCACACACTGCTCAATGTCTCTGCTGGATGGCAGACTGTATAGTCATGTCGTGCAACAATGCAGCCTACCATCTAGATGTAGCAGAGCTAGACCCATTGCAGGACAAGTAGATTATTATCTTCTCGGCGGTCAGGTAAGGAATATTGTGGTTTATTATTTTAATTCTGTTAACAGAGTCCATGTTTTCTATGGACTGGGCGATGATGTGAGTATGGGTTAATTTGGATGCATTAAAGGAGTTTGTCATTCTTTCAATTAACCCCTTGATGACTGCCGATATGCCTCTTAACAGAGGCAGTTAAAGGTACATATTCCTCAGCTCCGCTTTTTAATGCCTCTGAGAAATAAGGGTATAGCACCCACCAGCGTTGGAGAATCTCAAGGGTCTCAGCTACCCCCGGCCTTTACGATCCCCTGTCACGTGACCACCATCATTCACCGAAAAACGGTGATCACAAAAAAAGAAAAAAAAGTCAGATTTATAGTTCATTTCACTGTCCTAGATGTGATCTAACATATTAAAGAAGAGAGAAATGGGGACCCCCAATATCCCCGGGTCCATTGCCATCCCTGGGCCCTCCTCTTCAGTTCCCTGGCTCTCCGGGTCATCTTCCTGAAGAAAATGGCAGGCGCATGCGCATGCACTCGCTGAGATCTGCTGACCGATACCCGGCAACAATAGGACATTTTTCCTATTGGTTCCTTTTGATCACTGTGATAGACCCTATCACAGTGATCAAAATAAAACAAAATTGTAAATTAAATTCCCCTTTGTCACCACCTTAGTTAGAAAAAAATTTATAAAATACAAAAATTTTAATTTTTCCATTCTTTGTAGTTAGGGTTGGTGTTAGGGCTAGCGTTGGGGTTAGGGCTGTGGTTAGTTTTGTGTTAGGGTTGGGGCTAGGGTTGTGTTAGGGTTAAGGTTAAGGTTAGGGTTGTATTAGGGTTGGAGTTAGAATTGCGTTTTTTTCAAAAGGAAAGATATGGTGATGTGTCAGCTAGTTTTGAGTGCAAGTGCTCGCTACTCGAGTTTGCATCGGGTTCTCGGGTATGAATGGAGTATCGCAGATCCCAGCATGTTTTTTGGGATGCCTAACAGCCACGAAACATGGGTGGCAGGCACTCGAGCATGTCACTTGAGCACCAGTGATATTTGGTGCATACCTGAGCACCTGATGCAAACTGGACTATCAAGCACTTGCACTCAACACTAATGACTGCACATTTAACATGACGAGCTAATGTTATCAAATTCTGTGTCGTACCTGTGTGTTCAAAATACTCACTGTACTCCTGGATAAAATCCTTGAGGGGTTTGGTTTCCAAAGTTTGGTCACTTCTGGGGGTTTTCCACTGTTTAGGAACATTAATGGCTCTCCAAAAGCGACATGGCATGCACCTTCAATTCCAGACAATTTAGTGTTCAAAAAGTCAAACGTTGCTCCTTTGCTTCGGAGCCCTGCCGTGCGCTTAAACAGTAGATTTCCCCCACATATGGCATATCGGTGTACTCAGGAGAAATTGCACAACAAATTTTGTGATTCATTTTCCCCTAATACCCTTGTAAAAATAAAAAAGTTTGGGACTAAGGTAATTTTTTTGTGAAACAAGTTAAATGTTAATTTTTTTCTTCCACATTGCTTCAGTTCTCGTGAAGCAACTGAAAGGTTAATAAATTTCTTGAATGTGGCATTGAGTACCTTGAGGGGTGCAGATTTTATAATAGTGTCACTTTTGGGTACTTGCTGTCATATAGACCCCTCAAAGTCACTTAAAATGTGATGTGGTACCTAAAAGTATGGTTTTGTAAATTTTGTTGGAAAAATGAGCAATCGCTGGTCAACTTTAACCCTTATAAGGTTCTAACAAAAAAAACTGTTTCCAAAATTGTGCTTATGTAAAGTAGACATGTGGGAAATGTTATTTATGAACTATTTTGTGTGATATATCTCTGTGATTTAAGGGCAAAAAAATTTAAAGTTTGAAAATTGCTAAATTTTAAATTTTGTTGCTAAATTTCAATTTTTTTTCATAAATAAAAGCAAGTCAAATCAAAGAAATTTTACCACTATCATGAAGTACAATATGTCACAAAAAACAATCTCATAATCAGTGGTATCCGTTGAAACTTTCCAGAGTTATTAACACATAAAATGACAATGTTTAAAATTGTAAAAATTGGCTTCGTCATTAAGGTCAAAATTGGCTCAGTCACTAACGAGTTAAAGGACTTTATTCTGTCTGTGTGTTTATTTACAATATAACTATAGGATTAGTAATGTAAAGGCATCTTCTAGACTCCTCTCCATTATGGGCTTGATGTCACCAATACAAAGATGACATCAAGCCCACAAATATAGACCCTACTTGTCAATGCTACAGGTCAAATAGGAAGAGCCGGGCACAGTGGCAGAATAGGCGCATTTAATAGATGAGCCTTTTCTGGGGTGGCTGGGGGCTGCTAGTTTTAGGCTGGGGGGCAATATCCATGAAAAATTACAAGCCTGGGAATACCAGCCCCCATCTATCAGCTTTAGCTTTTCTGGTTGTCAAAATTGGTGGGACCCCATGATGTTTTTTTAAATTATTTATTTAAATAATTAAAAAAACAGAGTGGAAACCTCTCTATTCTTGATAATCTGCCTTGCTAATGCTGACAGCTGAGGGTTGCAACCCACAACTGTCAGTTTTACCTGGCTGGTAATGAAAAATACAGGGGACCTCACATCAATTTCTTTTAAAATTATTTATTTATGGCGCAATTGATGCCACTTTTCCTGGTGCCCTTAATTTTAGCTGTTTTGGCAGCTTTTTTACCCCCCTGAAAGTGTTGTCTATGCATTTTGCTTTGCCTCCCATTGAAGTCAGTGGGGTTCGGGTATGTTAGGCAAACATCTGGACGTTCGCTGATCCGAACTGAACCAAACCTTGAAAGGTTCGCTCATCTCTAATCATCACGAGGATTTGACGCAAAGTGAAATTTCCATATTGCACTGTAATTACTTGAAATGCAGTATGTAAATCTTGTGCTAGCGCTGTACCTGCTTTTAAATGCCGATTCCATGTGCAATTCACCATGAGACCAAGGTTTACTAGGTGAGAATCACAGCGGGTTATTATTTATTGGATGTAATAATTGTATCAATTATTACCATGTCCACATCCATTATTTAAGGCCAAACCTTTAGTAGACACATTACTCATGAGAAAACAGGGATGATGGTACACAAGGGGTTTCTGTGGTGCACTATCTATGGCCTCATTCAGACATCCATTTTCACATCAGCATTCTATCCATACTCTTTCCAAATAGAACATGTATTCATTGTATTCTATGGGCCTGTTCACATTCTTTTGAGGACCAAACATCTGCACAGCAAAATAATTACGAATATACTGTTCATCAATTTTTGATCCAAGTCACAGATCAAAATTCTCCTTACAAATCTATTTATTGCCTCTATATTTCTGTGTGTACTGATCTAGTATTTCATTATTATACTAGTCAGTCTGCGGAATTATTGGGTATGTAGGGGTTTGTTGGGCCTGGTGCCGATCTCTGCCGGCATAGTGGTCACTCACTGCTCCTGCTGGCATTGTGTGGATTTTGCTGACATCACAGCAGCAGAAAATCTGTTTCTCTTCCACTCTGCTCTGCTGATGGGGGGTGACTGCCTATGTCATGCTGACTGACAGTTGGCTCCCAGCTTAAAAACGGCGGTCAGGTGGTTGTCAGTTACAACCCATGGCGGTTCTAATTGCAGCAGGGTCCTACCTACCCTATAAATACAAGTGTCAGCCAAGGAGAGGATTCACATTATGATAGGTCCCCAGCAACAGGAGATCGCCTTGTCGATGGCAGCTGGGCATGCATGAATTGGCCAAACTATGTGCTAAGTATCTCCAGATCAGTAATGCAATTTATATTTCATACATTTCATGTTTACATGTTATAGCACTACAGAGTGCAAATTTATTTGTTAATTCAGCATAGCAGTCTAGAAGAGAAACAGATGTTCTGTTAACATGGAGAAGCTGAATTGCAGGCCGGAGCTGTCATTAACCACTCTGAGCCAACACCTGTTAGGTTTTAGGCCCACAGTGAAAATAAAATCCTGGACAACCTCTTTAACTACACCAATGCAGGAGTATTGAGAGGAGCTGGGTTACCCTCAGAATTGGACAATTTAATTATGACAGGCCACCTCTGGAATGACTACTGGCCGTTTTTTTTTGTGATGTAAAGGAACCAATATCAATGGACCTTCCCATCCTAATAATATCAGTTTGCTGCTGTCATTTTTACAATGGTTGATTATGTACAATGAGAAGAGCCCTTGTTATTTTTGTTTTCTTACTATTCATTCATGCAGAATTGATCATTCTGTATCCTCTATACTGAGGTCATTTATTTCTATTTCTTGAGAATAGAAGAAGGTAATTTTTATCTTCTTCAGCCATTGAGCCCTTGGTCACATTTACAAGGAAACACAGAATAATATGTGACATGTGAAATGACATAATTCACTTATTTACTATTTTTTTATGTGAATCCAAACATTTTCATAAGCGGTCAATGCAAAACCAACACCAGCAAACTGATGCTGTTCGGATAGAAAAGTCCTTAGATACTGGTTATTTCCCAATGTAAAAATAATACCTTGCAGCCTTCCCAGATTCCCAGGCACATTGGATGGTCTGTTTCTGTGGGTTACCAACTCCTTCCCAATTCCCGATTAATTAGGGAGTGACTTAATAGTGAGGGGATGTCAATTTTTAAGGCAACAAAATAATGCTGGCTAATACTAAGAACCAGCATGAATAATTGAAAGTTGTCCGTCAGATACATCCATTACTAATGCTACAATAAAGTGTAACAGAAAACAAAAATACTTTATTATTACCAACTAGATCTTTTTTTTATTAACCAACTAGATAACATGTTGGTCTAACATAGTCCTTCAAATCCAATATATTCCATATAGAGATAAAAAAATTAAAGAAATCTTTGCTATTTAGTTCCAAATGCTTTATCTCAATGTACAGTACACAGTGCTATCCTTCTTTTTATTGCAGCCTTTAGCCTTTCTTATTTCTATAGTAAATGGATGATGGGCCCCAAGAATTATATTGTCTTGTGGGCCTTGTGTTATTCAGAAGAGTTATGCCTACTCACAGTTTCCCTTTAATATACACAATAGTGCTACAGATGGATTGATGTAAGCACTGTAAGGAGCTGGGACTGTACAGCTCTGTAAAGGATCAGTGACGTGGGTTGCCAGCTTACATATTTTGGCCAGAATATCAACTAATACCTTACATATATTTATATGTCTTTTTGCACATTATACTTTTGCAGAATGCAGTTGGGCCCAAATGGTTCTGTACACTGTGGCCTCTGTTCACCCTGGATGCATTATAGTTAGCACTGGGCAGCCCGCATAAGGCGTCATTAATAGGCTGTGAACCAGACGCTCTGCATTCCTAGTGTGAACATTGCCATATACAGATTGTACTTTTGTGCACTGGTGTACCACACGGCCAATCCCTGATTGAAGGCTGGCTGTTTAATTTGGTATTAATGCACCTGTGTAGTCGCCATTTTACTTGGGTCCGCTGCACTCTGTCAGTGCATCAGTATTGATGCCTTTTCAGACAGGTAAGCATCTCTGCCTGTTTCTGGTGGTGTTTTCTTGAATTTTGGATTTTTTTAATCTGCTTTTTGTGGTTTTGAGCTCTGTAAACTGTGTAGTGGCCGTTCCTGAGAACTGAAGTTCAGTTCCTATTCATGAGGTTGTCTGACTGATTAAAAATGTTACTGTGGGCAAGGATGGGGCAAAATAACAAAATCTCTACTGTTAACTTGCAGGACGCTCATGTCGTCTATTCCAGCACTGGAAGTGATGATATCACCATTCTTTAACTACAGAACCTCTGAGGCATGTAGTGGGCAGGTGGCTAGAACGGGGTGTCATCACAGAAATATTTATGTTTTCGGCATTTGTATTTAGGCCGTACAAATTATGTGCACATCATACAAGCATGTGAACCTTGTTCTTTTTCATTACTACTACCTGAGATTTTTCGCGTCTTTGTTCGTTTAGCACTCTAATGATGACATAATAGGAGTAATGATATAACGTGTTATCTAAGGATGAGGCGATAATACTCCATTGTTCAGGTACAAACGAAGCACCAGATTACATAACTTTATAAGTGACTAACAAGCCTCATTCACAGGCACTTCAGTGAAGACAAGATGTACGTATAACAGGCAGCAGGTGCTCTTCTAACACTGGTTTACTGATTTTTCCAATTTCCTGTAAATTCCGAATAAAGAATCAAGTCTTGCTAACAGTTTCTGTAAATGTGCTGCTTCCATACATATAAATGCGCTGCAATGACTTATCTTAATTGATAGGCCCACGTAAGCAGAAGAGTCAACAGTCAGGCAGCATGTCACATCACACGTGTCACAGTTAGGTTTGCCTGACCGTATGAAACAAAATGGGAATTTACAATAATTCTGTCACTGAAAAAATGGAGTCCAGCCATTATGATTCTTTGTGAATATTGCATGAGGCTGTGGTCTCTACACGGCCAGCTGCAGCTTCAAAGCATCCCATTGACCTAGATTCAGCAGCAGATTAGTGTCTGCTCTGGCCTGTGCTGCCATCCTTACATTGGGAACCTGATTTTATCTCCTCTGACTGAACTTGCTCACTGTTCTGACCCACATTACTTACTGGGGTTGAGGCTGAAAAGCGCACATATGACTTACAAGTATTCCCAGATTTAACGTGTTCTGCTGCAGCCTCTGGATTTCTTACAAAATGATTTGGGATTACAGGAAAAAATCTTCAGTACTTCTCGCTTTTCCACTGCAGTTTCTAGGTTGCAGTCAATAATTTTTCCTTGGGAACATTTGAAATGTGTTTAGGCTTTAGCTGTAGCAAATATCAAATAGTCACATTGTTAAACATAAGCCTTGAAAACAAATTTGCTGAAAAATCAAAACAACAATGATCTCTTTCTTGTTTTAAATATGCTGATGACTGATGTAATGATATAGATTTCAAGAAAATACACTTATCGATTAGACTCAAGAAACTTTCTCTATTAGGCAGGGGTCAGACATGCGATAAACTCGCACGAGTCTCGCATGTCAAT
>VIAB01034579.1:5998-22307 GCA_009801035.1 Oophaga pumilio
GTGCATCTGTTCCCCGTAACACCAACAGGACGGAAGTTGCCATTACAACTGTTCAAAGTTCCAGAGTCTGGTTATTTTTTTAAGACTCTGCTGAGAACCCCAAACAGGCCATTTGCAGCACTTGCCATGCCCGCATCAGCAGGGGTAGCAAAACTACCAGCCTGACCACCACCAGCATGATTAGGCACATGGCAGCAAAGCACCCCACTTTGTGGGTCGATTCCCAGGCTCCAGGAGCACTGCCTGCAGGTGACAACACTGCTTCTTACACTGTTTTGCGTAAAAGCCAATCTCCAGTTTAGCGTACTTGTGAAGATGGCTCGGGCCATGCACCTGTTGTTGCCCACAATCAACCAACACCATCATCAAGCCCATCCACGTCCTTGTCTCAGTGCAGCCTACAGTTGTCTATATCCCAGTCATTGGAACACAAGCGGAAATACCCAGCCAATGCCCCACAGGCCACAGTACTTAATTTGCACATTTCTCGAATGCTTGCGCTCGAAATGTTGCCTTTTTGGCTCGTTGAGATGGAAGCTTTCCGCAACCTGATGCCGACGGCTGTCCCAAGGTACTCGGTCCCCAGTCGCCACTATTTCTCCCGTTGTGCCGTACCAGCATTACACGTGTCCCACAACATTACCTGTGCCCTCAACAATGCTGTTACTGGGAAAGTTCACCTAACCACGGACATGTGGACAAGTGCCTGTGGGCAAGGACAGTACATCTCACTGACGGCACACTGAGTTAACATAGTGGAAGTCGGGACCCAGTCGGACCTTGGGATGGAACACATCCTCCCCACGCCAAGGATTGCAGGCCCTGCGTCAATCAGGGTTGCCCCCACAGTCTACAGCTCCTGCACCTCCTCCTCCTCTTCTTCAGCCTCCATCTTGAAATGAACATATCAGTCAGAAGCTGGAAGCTCTGCAGCACTGCCTCAGCTAAGCGTCAACAGGCTGTGCTGAAGCTAATCTGCATAGGTGACAAACCGCATAATGCAGAAGAGTTGTGGACAGCGCTGATGGAACAGTCAGATATTTGGCTGGCTCTGCTGAACCTACAGCCAGGCATGGTTGTGTGTGACGATGGCCAGAACCTGGTGGCGGCCCTGAGGCAAGGTCAGCGCACACACATATCTTTCCTGGCCCATGTGTTTAACCTCGTGGTTCAAAGTTTTATCAAAAGCTACCCAGAGCTGCAGGATCTGCTGTTGAAAGTACGCCGTATGTCTGCCCATTTTCGAAAGTCAGAGACAGCTTCAGCCGTCTTTGCTGTACTTCAACAGCGTTTGCAGCTTCCGGCTCACCGAATGGTGTGTGATGTCCACACGCATTGGAACTCTACACTGCATATGTTGGTAAGGATTTGTGAGCAGAAGAGGGCAGTTGTTGAGTACCAGCTTCAACAAGGCTGTCGATATTCAGGTCAGACTCCACATATAAGACCTCAGGAGTGGACATGGATGTCAGACATATGTACCATCCAGCAGAACTTTGAGGAGTGCACCAAGATGGTGAGCGGCGATGATGCCATAATTAACGTCACCATCCCGCTTCTCAGCATTCTGAAAAACTCTCTGCTCAAAATAAAAGAGGATGCATTTCAGGAAGAGCACGAGGACATTGAGCCAGGGAACATACCGGGTGATTACACTCAGCCCAGCGTCATATCGTCGCAAGGTGGATTGGTAGACAATGGAGAGGAGGA
This sequence comes from Oophaga pumilio, assembly GCA_009801035.1. Lineage (NCBI taxonomy): Eukaryota > Metazoa > Chordata > Amphibia > Anura > Dendrobatidae > Oophaga > Oophaga pumilio. Next base: position 7,709 of record VIAB01034579.1, read on the forward strand.
GGAAGAACAGGAGCTACTTTCATGCACTGTAGATGGTACTACAAGCAAAACTGTCATACCGTGTGTTCACCAGAGATGGCCTGAGGACAGGGAGGAGTATGAGGAGGAGGATACCATAGTGAGTCGTACTTGTTGGCGAGGACACGGAAGGCATGCCTGTTAGTAGTCTGGCACGCATGGCTGACTTTATATCGCGCTGCGTTTCCCGTGATCCTCATTAGAACAATTTTTGGTGACACTCATTGCGGGTTGGTGACACTTTTAGACCCATGCTACAAGGAAAATTTTCAAGCTCTTATTCCAGAGTCAGACAGGGCTCTAAAAATGGTACAGTACCATAGGGCCCTTGTATTGCAATTATTGAAAAAATTCCCATGTGAGAACGCTGGCAGCAGACGTCAGAGTTTGTTGTACAGCCAAGGAGTCCAAGCGAGAGAGACAGAAGTACAATCCAGGTCTGGCAGGGGAACAATGGCAAAGTCCTGGGAAAATTTTCTCAGACCCTCCCATCGTGCTGCCACAGAGGAAAGGGGTGCTGGCACAAGAAGTTCAATGTTTGGGAAGATGGTGAGGGAGTACCTTGCAGATCGTACAAACGTCCTCCGGGATTCCTCTATGCCTTTTAATTATTGGGTATCCAAGCTGGACACGTGGCATGAACTGGCTCTCAACGCCTTGGAGGTGCTGGCCTGCCCTGCTTCTAGCGTTCTGTCAGAGAGGGTTTTTAGTGCTGCTGGGGGAATTATAATAGATAAGCGCATCTGCCTGTCAACTGACAATGCTGACATGCTGACTCTTATCAAAATGAACAAGGGCTGAATTGGCCAAGACTTCTATACACATACAAATGAAAACACCGAAATAGAACCTTAACTGAATTCTCTTTTTTGGAGAGATGTATTCTCAGGCACTTCTTCACAACCACACATGGGTATCCGCTTCCTGAGTTGCTCTGCTTGCTGTTAGCCTCCTCCTTATCCTCATCATCCAAACCAGTAGAACAACAGGCGGAAGGGATTGTGTGATGCAAAAGTCAGTCTATTTTTGTCAATAGCATTATATAATACTTTTATTTATATCACTGACTCTGAGCAGTTGATGGGGCCAAACATATCTCGTCAAACACATTCTGGCTTCATATCTATGAACCTGTCTTCGCACATACCTTTGGTTATTTTCTTTCATACGTGGCTTCACATTTGTAATTTAGTTGCTTAATTAAACTATGATTTCTCATTGTGTCTCCTCATTGTCCATGGCTACATGACCAGGGTGAACATGTTTTCCACCATTATAGGCTGTAGAATTTTGGCCAAGGGGGGCTGTGATTGCAATACTTTATTCACATTGGTGAAATGCTTGTCAGCCTATGCACTCCATTACAAGTCTCACAGACCCACTCCCCTACATTTGGGCCTACTTCTTATCTCGTTTTCCTGCAATGTCTCTTCCTTATCTCAGACTACATGACCTGGGTGAACGTGTTCTGTAGCGTTATAAGCCGTTGATTTTTGGCCAAGGTGGCTGTGATGGCAATACTTTATTTATTTAAAAAGGTACCGCCCATTAATGAAATGTTGGTCAGCCTATGCACTCCATTACAAGTCTCAGAGACCCACAGCCCTACATTTGGGCCTACTTCTTAACTCCATTTCCTGCAATGCTTCTTCCTTATCTCAGACTACATGAGCAGGGTGAATGTGTTCAGTAGCATTATAGGCCATTGATTTGTGGCCAAGGTGGGGCTGTGATGGCAATGTTTTATTTATTTAAAAAGGTACCCCCCATTACTGAAATGCTTGTCAACCTATGCACTCCATTACAAGTCAAAGAGACCCACACCGCTATATTTGGGCCTACTTCTTAGGCCTCTTTCACACATCTGTTTTTTGACTTCAGACGTGATCCGGCGTGTTGTTAAAAAAACGGATCCGGTACCGGATGTGTTTTTTTAGCGTTGACTTTCATTAGCGCCGGATCGCGCCTGATGTCATTGCATTGCATCAGTTTTTGTCCGGATCCGGCGGAAATGTACATTCCGGAGGCCAGACGAAACGGTGACTGTAACGTTTTTTATTTTTTCCGGAGCCGCCTGATAGTGCCTGAAGCGGCGCATCAGGCAGCCGGAAATAATAGAAGGCTATGTAACCGGATCAGTCTTTTGTGCAAACCGTCAAAAGACTGATCCGGATTCTGGAAATCAGGGACTACTACTATTACTACTACTACTACTACAGGTACTACATTTTTCACTGTCTCCGGACATGCAAACCTGCATTTTCTGGCTCCAAAACTTCTTTTTCCGGGTTCAAAAGTTCAGGTCGGATCCAGCTAAAAAACTGATCCGTTGCATCAGTTTTTTCATTTCAGCGCCGGATCCGTCCCTTCAGGCATTTGACGGATTATGCCTGACACCAAAAAACGGATGTGTGAAAGAGGCCTTAACTCTGTTTCCTGCAATGTTTCTTCCTTCTCTCAGATTACTTGACCTGTGTAAATGTGTTCTGTAGCATTTTAGGCCATTCATTTGTGGCCAAGGGGGCTGTGATGGCAATACTTTATTTATTTAAAATGGTACCTCCCATTGGTGAAATGTTGGTCAGCCTATACATTTCATTACAAGTCGCACAGACCCACACCTCTACATTTGGGCCTACTTCTTAACTCGGTTTCCTGCAATGTTTCTTCCTTATCCAACACTACATGACCATGTTGAATCTGTTCTGTACTATATATAGCCCATTGAATTTTGGCCAAGGGGGGCTGTGAAGGCAATACTTTATTTATTTAAAAAGGTACCCCACAATACTGAAATGCTTGTCAGCCTATGCCCTCCATTACAAATGTCAGAGACCCACACCACTACATTTGGGCCTACTTCTTAACTCGGTTTCCTGCAATGTCTCTTCCTTAGATGCCACGACATGACCAGGGTGAACGTGTTCAGTAACATTATAGGCCATTGATTTGTGGCCAAGGGCGGCTGTGATGGCAACACTTTATTTAAAAAGGTACCCCCATAACTGAAATGCTTGTCAGCCTATGCACTCCGTTACCAGTCTCAGACCCACACCACTACATTTTTGCATACTTCTTAACTCGGTTTCCTGCAATGTTTCTTCCTTATCTCAGACTACATAACCTGGGTGAATGTGATCAGTAGCATTATAGGCCGTAGAATTTTGGCCAAGGGGGGCTGTGATGCAATACTTTATGTAGTTAAAAAGATACCGCCCATTAGTGAAAAGCTTGTCAGCCTATGCTCTCCATTACAAGTCTCAGAAACCCACAGCCCTACATTTGGGCCTAATTCTTAACTCGGTTTCCTGCAATGTCTCTTTCTTACATGCCACAACATGACCAGGGTGAACGTGTTCTGTACCATTATAGGCCGATGAATTTTGGACAAGGGGGGCTGTGATGGCAATACTTTATTTATTTAAATGGTACCCCCCATTAATGAAATGCTTGTCAGCCTATGCCCTCCATTACAAGTGTCAGAGACCCACGCCCCTACATTTGGGCCTACTTCTTAACTCTGTTTTCTGCATTGTTACTTACTTATCTCAGATTACATGACCTGGGTGAATGTGTTCTGTAGCATTATAGGCCGTTGATTTGTGGACAACGGGGGCTGTGATGGCCACAGTTTATTTATTCAAAAAGTTACCCTCCATTACTGAAATGCTTGTCAGCCTATGCACTCCATTACAAGTCTCAGAGACCCACACCCCTATATTGGGCTTACTTCTTAACTCGGTTTCCTGCAATGTCCCTTCCTTACCTGTCAATAGATGACCAGGGTGAACGTGTTCTGTATGATTATAGGCCGTAGAATTTAGGCCAAGGGGGGCTGTGACGGCCATAGTTTATTTTTTCAAAAATGTTGCCCCCATTACTAAAATGCTTGGCTGCCTATGCACTCCATTACAAGTCTCAGAGACCCACACCCCTACATTGGCTACATTTGGCCTACTTCTTAACTCAGTTTCCGGCAATGTTTCTTCCTTACCTGCCACTAGATGACCAGGGTGAACGTGTTCTGTACCATTATAGGCCGTTGATTTTTGGCCAAGGTGGGGCTGTGATAGCCATAGTTTATTTATTCAAAAAGGTACCCCCATTACTGAAATGCTTGTCAGCCTATGCACTCCATGACAAGTCTGAGACCCACACCCCTACATTTGTGCCTTCTTCTTAACTCTATTTCCTGCAATGTCTCTTCCTTACCTGCCACTAGATGACCAGGGAGAATATGTTCTGTACCAATATGGCCATTGATTTTTGGCCAAGGGGGGCTTGATGGCAATACTTTATTTGTTTAAAAACTTAACTACCATTGGTGAAATGTTTGTCAAACATGGCAGATGGATCATTGCCAAAAGAAACAGGAACCTGAAAAGTGGGTGCCATTGGACATGATAGCCAAACAGGGGCTGCTGCTGGTATGGGGTTTGTCTGGTTAGTTTGGGGAGTAAAATTATTTTTGTTTTGGTCAGCAATTTTCTGCAGGTTATTTGACAGATAAGTCAGAATATTTATCAGCTCTGCAATGCCCACTTCTCCCATACTAGGTTTCTCCTGCCCTAAAGGTGGGTGTCCTTGTTCCACCATCAAATTCTCCTCCCTTTTGACATCTTCAAATATAGTTGTGAATATGTCATCAAAAATATCCTGATCCTGCTCTCTCTGAATTTTGGGGACCTTTCTGGGACATGAAGAACAGAATGGATGGTTTTGAAAAAGTAGAGGCAGTAAAAGATGAGGATGTTCATCCTCAAGACCTGGCCCCCCTAATGGTTGAAGTTTGGAAGGTATTGGCTGGCATGCTGGAAGTGGAATTATATAGGCCTCCATGTTGTTGTCATTGATAATTGCATATGTAATTTTGCGGTTGAGGTTGTACTAGAGTCGACTGTAGAACACCGCATCACTGCAGGCCTGGGGGCAGAAACGCAGGAGGGAAATATCCTTGGTACATGCAGGCCAGATGAGATCCACCTATTCACACACTGATTCCTGAGAGATGACGACTTTAGTAGTGATCTTCTTTGGTAATTTCTGAAAAAGGTGGGCACTATATCCCAAAACTTGCATGGCTGTCACTTTGAACTTCTTAATAGAAAACATCTGAATCAAGCCTTTCCATATTGCAGTTTCAGATGAGGAGGCGTTCTCACTTTTTATGCCTAAGACATTATTTTCCATGCAATCAATGGTCTCTGCTGCCTCTGAGGATTGTAGCTTCTGTCCATAACTCTTTTCCTTGGCATTAGTGATTGGTGATTTTATTTTTGCCCATTGGCCCATATTATTCATATCTGTAGGTTTGATTTTTCCCATGCAAATGATGCAATTGAGGTCCAGAAGGTGAGTTTTGTGATGAGCTGTTGTATCTGTTGTGATCTCATTTATATTATTAATATCTGAACTCAGTGAATCATTGGTTTTCCAAGGTGCATGACACAGATCCTCCAAGGTAAACATTACATCCTGTGATGTATTGATTTCAATCAACCCCTTGTGTGTGAGCTTTATCATTTGCTGTTTTTGAATTATTTCCTCCTCTGCTTTCTGAATCATCTCCAATGTGTGCTGCCTCTCATGGTTTTTCCAGTCACTTAGCTCCTGGCAAGCCATTTCCTGCAGGACTCATTAGAATCAGACGTTGTGGGGTGATCTCACCTAATACTACATGTTGAAAGCAACCATTTTTTGGGATGTCCTTCAGATTGAAAAGAAGACTTCTGTACTTAGTTTTGTATCTTATACTAGTATCACGATACAAGCCAAAAATTTCTTCTTCAACATTTTCTGCAAGTTTTTTAAATGTTTCCTTAGGCAACTCAAGATTCTTTGTCTCCTTAACCAAGTGAGAAAGAAGTGGTGCTCGGTCTTGTAGGCAACAAGCTTCTCATCAGGACTTTATACAATGCCTGTACTGTACTTCCGCAAACAGTTATAGGGGACTTTGCTGATAACAGGATAGGAGGATAATGTGGATTTTCTATATCAAATGTCTGCTTTTTGGACTTTATTTTTCCCAGTTTCACCTTTGAATTTGTTGCAGGAACAAATTCCAGCTGATGGTCAGTTGACCTTTCAGAGTGACCCATATTTTTAACCTTTACAACATCGTCATTATCGGACACATCTTGTACTGTTATCTTAAGGTACAATTCTGGCTGGTCAGAAGGTCTCTCTAACTCATCCAGCATCTCCACCTTCTTGGAATTTACATTCCAGGATCCCAATAGAATGCAAAGATTCCTCTTCTGCTCTATTCTTTACAGCAGAGCCTTCATTCATCACCAAGCACATTCTCTCTAATAAGCCACTTTTATCCCTGGTGGATGCACTGACATTTTGAGAATTTGTGGTGACCATGGAATGTTTTGACTCCCATGAGGAAGGAGATTCAGAAACTCTTGGTACTTCAGGATCAGGAAAAGATGCAAGATCTGGAGGGATTTCCAGCATGAATTTCTCCAACAAGCCCAGTGTACTGTGACATTCACGATCATCATTTTTACATTCTAAGGGTCTATGGCCCTTCGTCTGACGACTACATGATATCTCAGTTTCATCCGACCTTGAAAGCTGGCCACTTGAAGAGTTGGTTGAAACTTGAGTTATTACACAGTGTAAATCACTATATAAGACCAGAGAAACATGACAAAGACAGATGCGAAAACTGGGGTAACTGTACATGTACAGTGTGTTCGTACCTGCCTAATTGGGGACGCCCATGCAGTGTATTGAATCTTCCAGGGGTTCTCTGTCTTGGTGTTGCTTCTCTGATATTCCAGACAGTTGATGTTTAAAAGCCTCTCGGTGATGATGTAAGTTTACTGTATGTAGTTAATCTTTATATCTACTTAATCATAATATTTATTTAATCCCTATAAGTACTTAACCTTTGTATATTAAAATACACAAAACTGTACGCAAAAATACTATTCAATCATACAATTCCTTTAATTTTGTACTTTTAAATAAAAAAGCGTCATATTTCCAGTATTAGCCATCTTTAAAGCCGTATCTGAACCTTAGTGTTAAAAACTTGGCAAATAAAATAGCCAAATTATCCATTAAATAATTAGGCAAAGAGGGAACAATCATACCATTAAAAAATACGAAAAGTTGATCGTCCTTCAATGTAGTGCATCCTGCTCGCAACATATTTTTGGGATTCCATTACCTTTTGAAAACCAAGAAAGGGTTTGACAGCTTGAGGTTTCATGGTGTACTCCTTTTTAAAAAAAAAAAAATGACAGTTTCCTGTCTCCAATCATGTCATTCAGACTGCGTTGTTGGTTTTTCTCAAAAGCTTAACTGAAAACATACAGGATTTTGGGTCACATTAGTATAATTTATCGTCTTGCAAGGATTTAAAGTAATCTGTTTCACTCGGTTTTGGACTAATTGGTGAGATTTTTATCAGACACAACTGTGAAGTGTTATCAAGTTTTGTTTGAAAAGATAGTGATTCTCTCCTTTTTTTCCCTTGCAGTCACTTCTCCTTAACTCGGTGTGATTTTCTATGTTTTTTTTTTTTGAAACTTCGAGTTTTTCTGTTCAGAAAAACAAACAGCTTGCATGGAGGTGTAATTAATTTTGTCTGTGTGCCAATGCCATTTTACTTTGATATGTATAAAATCTCGCACCGAAGCCCCATTATTCATCACTTGGGTAGATAAACTTAGACCTTTCTTATCTTTCATTTGTGATTTCTGGATGTCCAAAATTTATATTGTGAAGTGGATTTTCATGGGCTTATCCAGTATGTGGCTTTCAAGGCGTAATGGGGTGCATATGACTAGGCAGCAGGGAGTACAAAAAGAATATGGTGACATGGATTTTACAGGTCCGATCCATTATGTGGGTTCCAAGGCATTATGGGGTGCATATGACTTTGCAGCAGGGCAGACATTGCTGTCACTGTGTAAAGAAAAGAGTACAGGAGTACAAAAAGAATATGGTGACATGGATTTTAGGGGGCCCATCCATTATGTGGGTTCCAAGGCATAATGGGGTGCATATGACTTTGCAGAAGGGCAGACATGGCTGTCACTGTGTAAACAAAAACATACAGGAGTACCAAAATGAATATGGTGAAGTGGATTTTACGGGGCCCATCCACTATGTGGCTTCAAAGGCTCATTGCATATGAATTGGTTGCAGGGCAGTCCTTGCATTCAATGCAACATTTTTTATGGAGGCCCTCCGGGACCTCTTATGAAAGAGGTATTGGGGTGCGTCGTAATTCTTGGCAGCCCATCCACTCACAGCATAGGCTGCAACAGTTTAGTAGACCCACTGTTTAAGAAGATTAATGCCGCCTGATGCACCAGTAAAAATAGTCTCTGTGACTTTAAGAGTCCCTCCTACATAAATGAAGCAAGATGGGTCAGCTTATGTGTCACACACCACATGGCCAGCTAGGCTTGTTAAATGTTACAATAACTTTCCCAGTGAATGCTGTTATGATTTGGTAGCAGAGGAGGACAGTAACAAAAATAGCCAAGGCAGCCAGACACCCAGAGAGGTTGGTAACTAATGGATTGCAGACCTCTAAACTAACCGCACAACTAGAAGCAGCCGTAAGACATACCTACGATGACCTAGATGCCTCGACACAGCCGGAGAGTTAGCTAAGCCTAAAGATAAAAAGGGGAAATCTAACTGCCCAGGAGTAGCGCCCCAAAGGAATAGGTAGCCCCCACACATATATCAGTAGCATATGGTAACCAAAGTCGATCAAGTGATATTAGCTCATTTGGATGCAATGAATGATAAAACATAACTTTTACTAAACTGTGATGAAAACGGCACACACACGACGGCTGCTGCCGTCCGACCCAATGTGTCAGGAATAATCTGCAGGGATTTATAATTATCCCACTTCCACTTAGGAACTTACAGCTCTCTGGTGCCCCCCTTACCCTCAGGTCAGTTAGGGAACTGCACCTAGAATAATTAGTCACCAGACCGGCCGCTTGGATGTGTGCTGGCTATTGGGCACTCTGCAGTGAGGGAACTATAATTACTCTGGGCCGCAGCCAGGCAATACACTTATAAAACCCACTCCGTCACTGCCAACGCCACCCCATAGGTCAACACTTTACACCCCTTCTTTTTAGCTGCCACCAGCTACGATTTTCTTAATGAACAATTTATCAAGAGGGTCCGTAGCAACCCCGAATTAGTAGCGTAGTTACTTAGGCACGTTCTAATTCGTTTATAGAGCAGGAGAACCAAACTAATAATTTTATATGTTTATTCCTAAAATGCAGGCAGTGTTTATACAGTATAAAAAGATGTAACAAGCTGAGACAATACAATTATGTACAATACAGTTAAAACAAAACAGGGTTAAAGGTGAAAAACACTTACATAGCACTCAGATCATGGCAAGACAGGCTGGGGGGAAGGAGCCACACGTCATAGTTCATTTGCAGATCTGTTAGTCACGTCATCACAGCAAGGAATGAGCAGGGGGGCTAGCAGCAAGACTTATACATGTGGGCTGGTGACCTCACAAAAGGGGATGGTTTTCTGGCCACCTCCCAGGGCTAGAAGTTATAGTTTAAGTTCTGGAAGATCATAAGGACCATAACTCAGATTGGGAACTGATTAGAATAACAGCAGATCTATCAGTGATCTTATTCTGAAACTAGTGTCCTAATGATACCAAACTCGGACGAGATAGTCCCCTGTGCAACAGAGTATTCCATATCTCTGGTTCCGTTGCAGGTATGAACTCCTCAGTAGAACGATAACTAAGCCTGATGGAAGCATGTTACAGAACAGCCGGCCCCGTGTCTCTATCATAATCTCACGGCAAATTATAGACAGATGATTAGATTACCACTTTATAGAATGGGAGAATAGCAATCTGAAGCTTGAAGACAAAGAACATTCCTGAGGTGGGGGCTAAAGGAAGGAGCAAGCTGCAGTTTGAGCTAGAGGGAGAGAAAGACCTCTGCCCGCAGGGTCGGGGGAGGGGACGAACAGTGTCCCAGACTGCAACATGGAATGCCCCGGAAAAGTTATGAATGATATTTTCACTTATCATTACATAAACTATTAAGAATAATTATAAAAGTGCACGTGCAACATACAGGACAAAAACATGAAGAGTCACATAAAACTTACACTATTGCACAATCCCAAATCGCCTGTGGTTCACAAATAGTTAAACACACATAAACCCATATTAATGATCAGTCCTGAACAAATGTTAATACAGGAGTCCAAATATAGATAATCAATGGGAATGGGGAAACAATTGTGCTTCTATGGTGGTGACATGGTATACATTTAGATAGCTTGCTCATATACTTAACAAGATATATCAAAGACATAAATGACTTAGGCAAATGTAATGAGCAAGAAATGGGGTCAATTTAACCATAAAGCAATTGCCCTCTTATGTATATCAGTGTGCTTCAATAGTCACATAAGTATATAATATTCCACCTTGTACGTATATGGTGGTGTAAAAAATGACTGTTTGCCTATACAATGTGCATATCATATGTAAGTAACTGTTTGCCTATGCATTTAGCATGAATAAGGTACTATATATATCTGAGGTTACCCTTAGTAACAAAAAAAAACCGCAAGCACATTGTCTGTATACCTCCAGGAAAGCTTAATCAACCACCAAATTTATAATAACCAGTGCAGAGGGTTGTCATATTCAGCAATATCAGGCATAATTACTGCTCAGTCTCTTAACTGTTGCTGGTTTAAATGACGCAGCTCATACACATACACGGCGACAATGACTATAGCATGGAACGGTCTCACCAATATATGAAAATTATGGACCACCAGTGTGAACAAGCCACCCTTTTCTCCCTACGCATTTCATTTTCAATCATCAGGGGAGTCTCAGGAATAGGAGCCAGTCGCTTCAGATAGTGTAGCCATAGTGAGACGCTCACAGCGTTCATCTCATATATTACACGCGCCACAGGCTTGCTTCCGGTTATACCGGTCACTTCCTGTCTCATTCCCGGGCTGCGCTGCCAGCGTAGAGCCCAGGAACACATAAGAGCGCAACAGGCAATACTGCGCATGCACGAACTTTCAGTTTCTATCCTCCACAATAACAGCAGCGCAACTTGACCAATTCAAGGCCAAACTCAGTCATCACTTCAATATTCATATGCTGCAATATATATGGGTAAAATCTGAAAGAAGAGGAGCATTCCCAGAACGGTGGGGGAAAAAGTGGGAGAGTCTCAGTTATGCAAATCTACTACCACACACCATAAAACCATATACAGGGCTCCATAACTTATAGACATATGAAATTTGAATCAGAGATATGTAGCATCTCCTAACGGACCTCCACCCAGATAGAAATATGCAAATTTAGAAAAAAATTTTGGAAAAAAAATATTTTTGAATAACTATTTTAGAGCACGGGAGACCTCCTTAGGAGAAAAAGATCCTCTTACAAAGGGAGTCAGAAGAAAGAAATAAGGAATTACAGATAAGAAATGGCATTGTTGAATTTGGGGCTACACTGCCCTACATAGTACTAATCTCTACCTAAACCACAATAGTCCTAACCAATACTACACTACCCTATTTAAAGGAAAGAAGCAAAGGAAAGTTGGTCATTGAGACCTTTAGGATGGATCGTTTGAAGCCAGAAAATCCATTTTGTCTCTTTTTGTAGGATCAGCCGATCCCAATCACCTCCTCTTAAAGGGGGAGAGATTTTGTCAATACCCACAAAGAGGATCTTTTTTGCATCGCCATGATGGAAATCATTCATGTGATTGGCAATGGCAGTATCTCTTTTATTAGTGATGTCTCTAAGATGTTCCCCTATGTGTCTTCTGAATTCCCTTTTGGTTTTGCATAATACATGTGGCTTTATAGATGACCCCGGTTGTACAGCAATTAATGAAATGTCTAATTTCATAGGTACGCCCAGTGTTAGTACCAATAAAGGACTTTGTGGGAGTAACAGAACTGCAAAATTTACATTTACCACACTTATAACAACCTCTACGATAAAGGCTGTGGACCAGTCTGTCTCTTAAGGATCTATTCTTTTTAACATGATTTGTGGTAGTGGCCCCACTGTATCTCTTATATCTGCATCCATCCAGAGCACAGGCCAGTGGCGTTCCAGAATGCCTCTAAGTTTTTCTGCCCCATTAGAGAATATAGTAATCTAGTAATATCATCCTTCTCATCTTTGTTTTTAGAAGTAAGAAGCTCATTTCTGTCTCTTTCAAGAGACTCTTTATATGCATTAGTTAATACATGTTTAGGATAACCTCTTTCAAGAAATCTCAAACGTAGATCATCTGCCTGTTCTTTAAATTTGGACAATTCGGAACAGTTGCGTCGAATTCTTAAATATTGCCCCTTAGGAATACCTCTTTTAAGGGGTACAGGATGTCCACTATCCCACCTCAGAAGTGCATTTGTAGATGTGGGTTTCCTATAAGTACTAGTAATAACCTCTCCATTAGGGCCTCTCTGAATATTCACATCAAGGAACGCCAACTGGTCACTGTGGACCTCAAAACTAAAACGTAAGCCCAGGTTGTTAACATTCAGTTTGGAAACAAAATTCTTAAAGTCAGGCACATCACCTTTCCAAATAATAAATATATCGTCAATATATCTCAGCCACAAGGCTATCTTATCTCCATCAAAGATTAGATTCATTAAAGACTGTTTTTTACTCCCACCAGCCCAGGAGCAGATTTGCATGAGTGGGCGCACATGGGCTACCCATTGCAATGCCCCTGAGCTGGTGGAAGTACTTGTTGTAAAAAAGAAATACATTATTCATGAGGCAGAATTACAAAGCCTTCAATATGAAGGATTATGTTGTCTGAATTGACAGCCCCGAGATTGTAAAAAATGGTCCACAGTCTTCAAACCCACATCATGTGGAATAGATGAGTATAGCGCCTCCACGTCTATACTCGCCAATAGCATGTCAGCATCCAAAAACATGCCATCTAATCTCCTAAGGAGGTCCCCCGTATCTCGTACATAAGAGTTCAATGCCACCACAAATGGTCTGAGGATCTGATCTAAATATATGCCAAGATTCTGAGTTATGCTGCCAATTCCTGCCACAATGGGTCTGCCCTTAAGAGGGACTAGACCCTTGTGTATCTAAGGCAGACTGTAGAACGTTGCCATAATGGGATGCGGAGGAATCAAAAACAATTTTTCTTTTTTTGTCAATAAGTCGCTGCTCATAGCCTTCATTAACAAGCATTGTGAGTTTCTTAAATATCCCGATGGTCTGAATACTTGGTAATATTTCATATCCTGCCGGATCATCCAACAGTGATAGACACAATGTATTCATAATAACGATATTACCTCCCTTATCTGAGGGTTTTATGGTTATATCGCCATTCTCTTCAAGATGTTTCAGACTCACCATCTCCTTTTTTGTGAGGTTATGTTTATTAGAATTAATGGATTTGCAAGAATTGACCAAATCATTTGTGACTAAATTGACAAAAACATCAATAGAACTAATATCCCCAGATTGTGGCGGCATACTTTTACTCTTATTTGTCAAAGTGGTGAATGGTCCCTCCCCATCGAGGTTCGGGTCTCTATCCCCCAGATGAAATAACAATTGTACATCAGATGATAATTCCTCTGAAATACCCAATTCATTTGACGTCCTTGAGGACTCTCTTTTATAATGTTTCCGCCATTTAAGCTTGCGAGCATATAAATGCAGGTCTTTAATAGTGTCAAACAAGTCCAGATCATATGTGGGAGCATATGAGAGCCCTTTACTTAGAACACACATCTCTTCTTCTTATAGTGAATAATTAGAGAGATTAATTATCTGTGACTCTCTATTAAGTTGTTGGGATTTTGACGGTTTCTGAGGGGGTATGTGCTGAATTCTAAAAAATCCCTCTGTGGGGATCTTTTATTAGAACCTCTCCCACTACCACGTATACCTCTGCCTCTCACCCTACCTCTAGTATGTCTCACTCTCTGTTCTGTGTCTGAAAATTCGGCTTCAGATGATGAAATATCAGTATCTAGAGGTCTTGTATTCCGCCCTACTGATATATGATAGGCCTTATTATCTCTAAATTCTTGTAGATCACGATTAAATACCTTATGTTTCCTCTCCTTTAAGTGGAACTGAAACCTTTCCAAACTATTCTGTAGACTGGCCTCTTTCACCTGAAATTCCGGCTCACTAGTATATTTTTTTGTAACCTCAACTCTTTCCTTTAATGAATCACTCAGAGTGTTGAGATTGGCCTTCTCTTCTTCCAAAAATAGGCGCATTAATCTAATAGAGTTCTCAATGGCCTCTTTTTCCCACTTGGCTAATAGGCTAGAGTTTTTATATCTAAAACCAGGTGTGAGGGAAATTCTGAGATGGCGGGGGACAATAACGGCTCTTATATAATTATCAAGGCTCTGTAACTCCCACCATGAAGTGATCTGGTCCTTGTAAACTTTCTCTAATTCTTTAAATGCTGCATTAAATGATGGTGTATATAATTTCTGAGTGAAGGTCCTATCAGAAAAAACGTCCCTTGCCTCTGATATCCATGCATTAGTGTCT